>JPKD01000856.1:0-16291 GCA_000750935.1 Pseudogymnoascus sp. VKM F-4519 (FW-2642)
CATTTTACCTTATAACTAGATTATGCGGCATATAGGTTGCATGTTTCAGCCGTAACATTAGGGGCTTAGGGTTACTTTAGAAGTGTTATAGTAGTAGGTTTTAGGACTAGTATAGTATTAGCTAAGTTAGACCCATTTTAGTATATAGGTAGTTTAACTAATAGGGTTCCCCCTTTATCTTTTTTATATCCTTTATAGTAGACCTATAGGATAGAATATAGCATAACCTCTAACTTATACTCCTATATACACCTATAGAGAGCTATATTCCCTATGTCCTTATAATATCTAGTTAGTTATTAATAACATTAGATATATAAAAGTGTTATATATTAAATTAAGTAGTATATAGGTAAAGAAAAAAGTAGCATAGGTCTTAGTACTACTCTAAATATTAAAAGAGTAATAAAGCTTAACTTTAAGCTTAACTTTAAGCTTAACTTTAAGCTTTATAATAGTTGTAGATAGCTGTATATAGTCATTTAAATTAATTTATAATAACTAAGACCCCTCTACTTTTAAATCTAAATAATAATAATAATATAAGGTAATAAATAGCAGCCTACTATAAGACCTCTACTTAAGTAAAGGTACTTAGTATAATTAAATATATTAAAAAGTAAGGCCTATAGTAAAATAAATTAGATATATTCTATACCTTTAACATCCCTTTATAAATAAGATAGTAGATAGTCTAAGAGGGCTCTTATACTCTTTATAATAGCCTTATAAGAGTTAAAACTTAAGGATAGAAGCTAAAGATTACACCTAAACAGCTCTATGCTCTTAACTATTTCCTATAGACTTATAGCTTTAAAGGGTAGTAGCTATAGTAGCTAGAACTTATAGAGTAAGTTAGAATTATAAAGGTTAGTGCTTATATAATTACAATTACTCTAAGCTACTCTTATAACTATATAAGCTATATTTTATACTAAGTATTATAGGTTTCTATTTCTATAGTATAGAACTGTCTCTAATTTATAATAGATATACTATAGAAATACCTATAAGTAGAGGATTAGCACTAAGTACGCTTTTCTAATAAGGTTTACTTCTCTCTAGGGCTAGAAGGAAGAGTAAGAGTTCTATACTAGCTAAGAGAGTAGTATTATATAAATACTTAAGAAGGTAGTAAAGCTATAGCTTAAAAGGGGGGATAACTTCGTTTTAAAAGAGGATAGTAATAGCTCTTATAGCCCTACTAATAATAGGAATATTATATAGAAGTAGAAGAAAGAGTATAATCTTAAATACTACTTTAATTATACTTAGAGTCTAGACTTGTTACTAATTAAGAACTGTTAGCAACTAGTAAAGTCTTATACTTAGACTTTTGCCTATTAGGACAACAAGACGCTTATAGAGCTTGTTATTAAAGGATAGGCAGGCATATTACAGGAATGGATTAATTAACATATAGACTCAATTCCTCTACAGCTACAGGAAGTAATAGATTAAGGGGGTAGGCTCTCTATAGTAGAAACAGCGTAATTAAATAAAATTACCACTTTTAGGCGTTAGCATATTTGGTGTTCGCTTACAACCGTGCTACTTTTTTCTTCACCTATGTAGGTAGTACGCAGTTGAAACAAAAAGCAGCACGGTCGCAACTAAGCCTGAAAATTCTAACACCAAAAAAGTGATAATTGTATTTAATTACGCTGTTTCTACTATAGAAAGCCCACCCCTTCGATCTATTACTTCCTGTAGCTGTAGAGGAATTGAGTCTATATGTTAATTAATCCATTCCTGTAATATGCCTGCCTATCCTTTAATAACAAGCTCTATAAGCGTCTTGTTGTCCTAATAGGCAAAAGTCTAAGTATAAGACTTTACAGGCTGCTAACAGTTCTTAATTAGCGTTAAGTCTAGACTCTAAGCATAATTAAAATAGTATTCAAGCTTATGCTCTTCTTTCTATTTCTATACGATATTCCTATTATTACTTAGGCCGTAAGAGCTATCACTGTCTTCCTTAAGGGCAAAGTTGTCACCCCTTTATAGCCATAGTGTTACGGCCCTCGGAGAAACTATGGACCGTGTAGGGTTCCGGTGTTAGAACAGGTATCTGATATAGGACACTAGACGGCGTCCGACCGCTTTAGGTCAAACGACTGAGCCGAGCGTCAGGGCACTAGTGGCGCCAGACCCGATCAGGTCTAGGGACTGAGCCGGGCGCACGACCCAGGAGCGTAGGAGCCGAGTGGCTCCCACGCCCCGCGGTCTTGAGAGCAGGGGGCGTCGCGGGATTAGTAGGCTCCGGGGACTCGAGGTCCTAGGACCACCTAATCACATCGCAAGACCCCACGTGATCGTAAGAGATAGAATAGCAGGAATAGTGAGAATAGTAAGGCAGTTTACTATTCCAACTATTCCCTTTAGCACGACGCCACTATATAAGTAGATAGTTAGTTCTTAGATAGGAGCTTCGTGCTCAACTTAATATAGTATTCTGTTATATACTGTAACGTGTTTTACAAAAGCCTTTGTGAATGATCCCCTGCCTCCTCTAATAAGTAAACCAACGCAACGAAACCTCTGTAAGTCTTATAGTTAAGACCTAGCGTTACACATAGCTTTACGGCCTTCTTGAGTATTTGTGTAATATAATCCTCTTACGTCATTTTACCGTTCTGATTCTTCGTTGTATAGAAGTAGATATCCTACAGCAGCCTAACAGTGTATTCTATTCCGTTGCGAGTCTTGAGGCTCATTAACCTCTTAAATACAGTCGCCGCAATACTGCTCTCCTAGCCGGCGTAGGACCCTTACTCTTCCTTCTAGCCCTAGAGAGAAGTCAACCTCGTCTGAAAAGCGTACTTGGCGCCAGTCCTCTGCTCGTAGGTATTTTCGTAGCATATCTGTTGCGAATTGTAGGCAGTTCTGTACTGCAGAAACAGAAACCCATGATACTTGGCACGCAATACAGCTTGCGTAATCATAAGAATTACCTAGAGTAGTAGCTATCGTACGAGCACATACTCCTGTAATTCCAACTTGCTCTGCAAGTTCTAGCCATCGTAGCCGCCGCCCTTTAAAGCCGTGAGTCCGTAGGAAGTGATTAAGAGCGCGGAGCTGTTTAGGGGTAATCTTCGACTTCCGTCCTCGAGGCTCAACTCTTACAGGACTATTATGAAGCCTCCGAGAGCCGTCACGGACTATTCTCCAACCTGTACGTAGAGGGACGTTAAAGGCACGGAAGACGTCTGTCTTATTAACCCGAAGCTGTCGCTTTTCAAGATATTCAATCGTACCAAGGATCTTCGCTCGAGCTGGAGTCTTATAATGAGCTCGCATTTCTCGTATAACATCGTCATTATCGTTCGGATTCGAAAGCGGAGGGGTTCGAGCCATTGTAAATTAATTGTATTACTATTTACAGCTATCTATTACTATAATATAGGGTGGTAAAGCTCAGAGTCTTTACCTTCACCGCTCTTTTGGTGTTCCGAGCAGTGCCAAGAACCGTGCCGCTTTTTGTTTCAACCGCGTAGGTGGGTGCTTTGGCTAACGTAGAGCTGAAACTTAGTAGGGGGGACTACACAGCTGCCACCGACCGACTGGATCGGTACCCGATGGAACGACGCCAAACCGATGAATGAGTAGAGTAGAGTAGAAAGCTAACCTAATGACTCGACCCTCGAGAATTCCAACCGTCCCAAACAGTTTACTTAACAGACAAAAGGCCCCTTAGCGTGGGCCAGTTACGCGGCGATGCCTCGAGACAAGACAGGAGGGGTACCAGAGCTACCATTCGAGAAGGCCAGAGAGAGGGATCTTTACCAGTAGGTCATCATCATCTCATTGCAGCCGACCTGATTAACGCCCTAATTAGATATTATCAACCTTCGTCTTCGCCAGGCTTCGAACCGGACCATATACCCCAATCCTCGTACGATACGACATTATCTGCCTTCGCCCAACTAGCGACTCTACGTTTGAACACAAGGCGTGCGTTGATATCCCTCATTGATCGAACAAATCAGTATATTCTCGCCGAAGCTACGCAGACATTATCCCTCCAATCTGATTCAGTGCACAACGATCAGGACGAGCTATGGTTTGGATGTACAACTTTGACCCGGTCGCAAGGGCTTTGCGAGGAGGCTCTTGGGATGGTACCTTCGCCCAAACCACGGAGGTTGTTACCCTTGGTCATCAATGATCTCACTCAAGATGCTAAGTTGAAGGATCGGCCATTCGTTACAGGCCGCCCATCCTTGCGATTCTATGCTGCGATGCCGATTACTACCAAAGCAGGCTTCAAAATCGGATGCCTGTGTGTTATGGATGATAAGCCAAGAGACGGACTGAGCAATGTCGAAATAGGGTTCTTGGGCGATATGGTAATTACTATCATGGCTCATCTGGAAATGGGCAGAGTCAAGGAAGAGCACAGGCGGAGCGAGAAGATGGTCAAAGGCCTTGGACTTTTCGTAGAAGGAGGGAGCACACTACGTGAATGGTGGCTCGAGGCTGGAAACGACAAGGCGTGGCAACAACAACGTTCGAAAGGCCGAGCAAAGAATAGCAGGCCTCAACCAGATTTAGATCTGAAGTCAACGTCCAAGGAGCATATCTCTGCCTCCAAGACCGCGACGCCCGAAGTTACAGAGCGGTTCGAACCGCTTGTTAATCCTTCAGCGCTTCCTCGACCCAAACCAGCAGAAGACACTCAAGCCAAAGCTCTAGCCGAGCCCGCGGTTGAATCACAGCCGCTTATAGTAACGCCGGGAGATTGTGATAGAGTTTTCACAGCGTCAGGAGATCAGAGAACACTCTCCATTCCGACTCCCGTGTCCTCGGCGGCAGCTTTCCTGGAGCGGGACGTGTCTCCTATATCAAGCACAAGAGATGACAAGCGCTCGGCTAGTTCAAATAGGAATTTGAGAAGTTCTACAGTAGACTTGCAGGAAACCATGCTATCCGAAAACCTCAAAGAGATGTTTTCGCGTGCTAGCAACATCATCCGGGAATGTATTGAGGTTGATGGGACAATATTTCTGGATGCCAGTATCGGTACGTTTGGAGGAGACACAGGCGAGTCTCGTACCCAATTTGATCAGTCAGGTATAACAGGGAGGCTAAGTCAAGAGTCTGTTATATCAAACAGCGAAGAAGAGCACTGGGAGGCTCGAACCAGCGATGCAAAGACATCCAGAGTCAGCTCTGCCAGTAGCTACGCAAGCCAACTGCCAAAGAAGCCATTGACTGGTAGAGCCAAAGAGAAAGTCAAGATGTGTGGTATACTAGGGTTTTCAACAGCAGAGAAGTGTAGTCTGGAAGGGGATGAGGCTTCAGGGAGCTATGTTACCTTTGAGGAGCCATTTCTCCAGAGTCTTCTTCACAGGTACCCTCGCGGGCAGGTATTCAACCTCGGTGATGCCGGCCCAGTCATCTCCAGCAAGAGCGATACCGGACATACTGTCGAAGGTGTGGCAGCTGCCGCACATAAATATTCCGAAAAAACGTTACGAAGAAAGCGACGAGCAAGTGCTAAGCAGACAGAAGCAAACGCCCTGCGTCAGATTCTGCCTGGTGCTCGTAGCGTTGTCTTATTCCCGCTCTGGGATTCCCACCGGGAAAGATGGTTTGCGTGCAGTTTTGCGTGGACAACTCGATTGACGCGAGTACTCACACGTGCTGAAGACTTAAGCTATATTGCGGCCTTCGGAAACAGCATCATGGCGGAAGTTGCTCGGCTGGATACGATAGCTGCGGATCGAGCCAAGTCGGACTTTATATCGTCCATCAGTCATGAGCTCCGATCCCCTCTTCACGGTATCCTTGCCTCAGTGGAGTTTCTACAAGATACAGCGGTAGACCTGTTCCAGAACAGCATGATTGATACTATTGAACGGTGTGGGAGGACTCTTCTAGACACAATCCAGCACGTACTTGACTTCGCGAAGATCAACAATCTCACTAGGTCGAAAAGGAATATGAAACCGGATGAAGGATCGTCTGACCAAAGGTCTCGCTCGAGCAGGATGGGCGCAAGCGTCGACATTGATGTTAGCGTAATTGCCGAGGATGTCATCGATGCCGTGTACGCAGGCCATGAATTTCAAGGTAATTCGTCACTCGGAGTAGCCGATGAGGCAAGCGGTTTCCCTTCTGAAGGTCTCCGGAGAAGCGGAGTCAACAACAACAGTAACGCAATTCCAAGTCAGCCTCCGGATCAACCTACATTGAAGAAAGAGCGGCTTACTATTATCATGGACATTGGCTGGAGATCGAACTGGGTTTTCAGTACGCAATCTGGAGCTTTAAGAAGAGTCTTGATGAATCTCTTTGGTAACGCTCTGAAATATACCGATGCGGGGTGGGTCAAAATCAGTCTTCAATCCCAAGACATCATACCGATAGACACACAATCGCAACAATCCATCATCACGATCACTATCAGTGATTCTGGTAGAGGAATATCCCAAGAGTTTCTGAACAGTCAATTATTCACGCCATTCTCACAGGAGAACTCTCTGAATCCTGGAACTGGGCTAGGCCTAAGCATAGTGCTGCAAATTGTGCGGTCGCTCGGGGGCACAGTGGACGTTAAGAGCGAGCTAGGCGTTGGGACAGAAGTGATGATATGCTTTACCCTAGATCAAGCACTAATTAACCCTCAGTCTCTCGCTCTAGGCGCCAAGCATGAAAACTCCGTTATGAGTGTGAGGAAGAAGACATGTGGACTGACTTTAGGCCTTATAGGGTTCCATGCCTCTTTAAGTACCTCTGAAACAGCTGCTAGTAGCCCGCTATCGATCTTGGCGTCACTTGAAAGCATGGCCACTCTTTGGTTTGGCATGAAAGTCACAGCATCAGAATCATGGGATGTTTCTCCACCAGACATCTATATTGCAAATGAGTCAGAATCCTCCCCCGAGTCTTTTAAGGTTGTTGCTTCACTAACCTAAAGGGAAGAAATCCTAGTCCCCACAGTCAATTTGGTGGAGCTCCTGTCATTATACTTTGCTCGAATGCATCTGTGTACCGTGCTTACGCTCGGGGAACTAGGCAAGGCACTGAAAGCGGTGACAATGGACTTGTTCACTTTGTCTCTAAACCGTAAGCGGCTCTAGGCTAGCCATCCTTCCAGGTCACAGCTCCGATCTTGAAACTACGGCCTTATAAAGTCGGCAATGTTAATTTATCCTGGGTAGATGCGGCCCTCACAAACTCGCTAAAGCGTTCGCGTTTTGCTTAAATAACGCTTCATATCCACCTGCAAACCGCGGACCCCCGGATAAAGGTCGAGCTTCTCAACAGAGGTTGCTCAAGGTCTCTCCGGATTCGTCATTCTATCTAAGGGAGACACATTCACAGAGCGAATATGTCCCGGTCGATGCAGGATTCTCTCTGAGAAAACCCTCCGAAGTAACGAAATCGTCGGCTCTCGCTACAAGCGCCAGCGAAGGTACGAAGCGGAAGCCTATGTTACTCTTAGTTGAGGATAACCCCATCAATCTGAAGGTATGTCTAGAGCATGAAAAGCATTGTGAAAAAAAATTAGTCATTGGTAGTATTATGACTGATGATGGCACAGCTCCTCGAAACCTTTGCAAAAAAGAATAACTACAAGTATGACTCGGCGGAGAATGGTTTGTTAGCGTTGCAAGCATTTCAGAACACGCCAAACCTATATGACATTATATTCATGGGCAAGCAAACTGCTTCCTTAAATGCTGCGGCATCCTAACTAAGAAGTAGACATCTCGATGCCAGTCATGAACGGAATGGACTCCACGCGGGCAATTCGAAAACTGGAAAGCGAGCAAGGGCAGAAGCCAGTTACGATCATCGCCTTGACTGGTCTTGCCTCTGATAGCGCTAGACAAGAGGCTTTCTCCAGCGGCATAAACCTTTTTCTGACAAAACCAGTCAGTTTCAATAAGCTCCGAGAGATTTTGAATGATTGGACGCCGCTTGGCTACCAACACCTAAAAGGCTTGCAATATTAGCCGCTATTTTATGAACTGACCGCCGACGAGTCTTTCATCGCAGCCCGTACCGTGCATGATACTTCAGGCTCTCGCTAGAACTGCGACACAGGGTGTGGGTTCGGTGTTCCCTTACCTAGGAGCTTGTTGGAGAGGTGCCATCACTTCTCACCCACCATAGCAGCAGGTGGGAGTCTCGAATCGAGCCGTCGTCGCAGATCCGTGGCTAGTGGTGGGGCTGGAGGGAGGCGGGAGAACCGCCTGCCTTGGTCCGCCTTGGTGACGCGATAGTCATTCGGGATCACACATCCAAGCACTTCAAACTTCAACCGTTCTAGAACTATAAAGGTCCTGGATGGTGACAGTAGTACCATTCCGGCGAAAGGTGTACCCTTTCCGGTATTGGTGTGGCGAAAGGTGTACCCTTTCTGGTATTGGTGTCACAAGAGGTCGTCTCATAGAACAAATTTGATGCAATCAATAGCTCGAGGTTCATTCCAGCTTTTCATTAAGACTAATATGACTAGGGAGAACATGCTATAGTAGTCCATACGGCGGCAGTTATTCAAGGACGACTTCGCGTTATTCACCAATATTAGCTTTCCTTGGTGTTGGGCTGACGATTTCGACGGGAAATTTGCGGAACAAATCGCCGAGCTGATCGAATGGGGCAGCTAACATCCAAGCAACAGTCTCTAGAAATGATGTATTTAGAGCAACTGGATGACTGCGTGATGAGGCTAACGATTTTATACGACGGAAAGACCTTTCCATTCTATTGCTCTGTTCACTGCTGAGGGCCCTATCGAGAGCTGGAAGGTCTGCCATCTCTTCCTCGTTGATGCACGCCACGAGAGCGTCCATAAGTGTCTTCAATGCTGGCATGAACTCCGCTGTGCCCGCTTCTAAGCTTTGGAAATCCTTGAGCTTCTCCCTAACCTGTGCCGTATCATAACTCAGTCTGGATATAAACCTGCGGTTTAAGAAACTTGAGGTAACATACACATTGATGCTCAAATTGCTCTTTATCAACTATGATTCGTCCCCTCTCACCCAAAGTTTCCTCGAAAGCGGGGTACAGGACGAATTCTTCGGCGACCAAATGTCGAGTAAGTGCCCATGTGAACTGATTTTGCCAGCGAGTTGATGTGTCGCTGTCGGGAGCATTGAGGATATTCTTATAGTAATCCGCGAGTTCGCGATGATCTCTGCTGATTGCATTCGTTATTGTTGACATCATATAGGAGGTCGGAAAAACTGCAAAACAACAGTTTGAAAATATACACAGTTTATACCGTGGGGCTTTAGCTTGCTTTGTAGAACAAACAGAATGGATGTGCCTCGTGATACCGGTAGCGTTGTAATGGCGCAGCCAATTGTCATTTCTTGGTAGACAACCCTGGCGTCTTCTACCACAATGCTTAAACATATCCTGGAAAATAAGTGCCCGTTGCCAGAAGTGCATATCAAATACGTAATGGACGATGGAATTGAGGGAGTGCTAGAAGTCGGTGTCCTTATCCAGCTTACAACCCACTAAGCATAGCTCCAACTCACAACCTAGTCTGGAACCATGTCCTATACCTCCTACCACCCTTCACTCTCTCGGAGTTCAGCAATTCGGTCAGTGTACACTTAATCTGCTTAATCACGTCTATCGACTTGTTTTCAATGTTTTCAATTTCTTGTAAGATACTGTCATTAGTGATCGCTTGTATGAGGCATCTCCTTGTCATGATCGTAGGTCGATAAGCTGTGCATCATGGGTGTTGCCTCTTTGATGTTGTTGACACTGTAACGAGAAAGGTGCAGCTGAGGACAGGCAACCATCTTCCGACCCAGATGATGGAGCGAGGGAGGTCTGTGAGACGAGGTTGTGCAAAGCGATGTTGTGAGATAATTAAGTAGTTTTTGGAGAGTGTCTTGTTGCGACTGCAGGAGATACTTTTGGAGACCATATGCCAATTCGGGAGGCTGTTCAGTCGAATTCATTATGTACATCAGTATGAGGTGGATTATGTTTGTTAGTTGTATTTTGCGATTTGATAACGGTCTCTAATAGTGCTTTTGACCATTTACATAGATTGAATGCAGAGAACACTTTGAGGAGAATCGTCAATGGATGGAAAGGTTATACCTCATATTGAGTCCACTGTCAGAGCTGACCATCGACCTGCTGAAAGTGAGCCATCACATATTTTGATGACGTACTTATATACAACATGCGACGGCTGATCCTTTTGGACCCAAGAGAATGGGCAGCAAGGAAGATGGAGAGTGAAACCAGAAACAAGGTAAGAGATCTGACCAATAAAATGATGCGATATGTCCCCAGTAGGCTCCGCTAACGTAGCACATTGTGCGCGTCAGACCTCGGACTTGATCTACGATGATCGAGATGGGACGACATGAGTGCCCCGTAACAAACGACGTGTGCTGATGATGCCCGAGTACTCTATCGCGGGCCCTCCGTCCCTCCGTCCTGGTATGAATGGGCAGGGCCATCGATCACTTAGGACAGCTGACGTCTGGGGTGACATGGTGAGAGAAGTCATGGGCTCGATAGATAGTTTCTTCAAAGCTGGTTCCACTAGGTGATGATAGAATCTATTTCTGGCAACCTATCTTCTCGAGACGCATAATTACATCAATCCAATCGTAACGTCACCTTTCACCCGGGCGTAGAGATCCACCTCGACCTCAAGATCGAGCTCAATCTTAACCTTCAGAGAACTGTCTTCCTCTTCCTTCGCCGGCCTATCTTTGATCCTCGATTCCCTGATGGATCCCTTCATGCCATCCTTGTTTTCTGAGACACCGTCTTCCTGCTGAGCAACTTGTTGGTTCGCGGATTTATCACTTGGAGGAATATGAGGTTGATTTCGGGTTCGCTGGGCAGGCTCGGCTTCGGATTGATATACAGGGTTGTTATCTCCTCCCGTGGAATCGGCTTCACTTTCTTGGCTGTGTGGAAATGATCCCAGGTAAGTATTAGAATTCAGTGAGATAGGAAGCCACGAAAAGAATCGTGAAATACCCGTCCGACATAGTAGATAAAGCTTATTAAAGATGCGTTAGATTTCAAATAGAAATTGAGTTAGATCCGCGGTATGGGTAGTTCAACGGTTTATAAATGCCTGCGTGAGATCTAGTATGATCAATATATCACGGATTATACATGATATCTATGTTTAATTGAAGAGGATCACATAGTGGGTCGCAGGTTCGGAAATCAGGGTCCTGGTTGTTCGGAACTTGGCACTAACACCTTACAGTATGCTCACTCCTTAATGACGTAACAATCTGGCATCGTCCCCGAAGCTTATCGGTGCTGCGCCATTTTCGATTATTCTCAACATCCCAACAATTTCTCCGTCTTGCGCTGGGGTTGACCTTTGGGGGTACGAGGTGTTACTGTGATATTGTATTAGAATGTGAACATGAGGTGTTGCTTTGATATTCTTTTAGCATGTGAACATGAGGTGCTTCTGTTGAGCTTCTCAGCTCTATGAGTTTGATACGGATGGGTATGTATCCGACACCTTATTCCGATTTCCTCTCCCCTCAATTTCTATACTTCCCACTCTGCTTCAATCTTAGCATCTCTGTAGAACAAAGCACCGTGATCAACTATCATGATGATCGGAACGTCCACTGCAGAGTACATCTTTATACGCAGCTGCATCCTCTTTCTCCATAATATCGCACCCGTTAGTCTCCTATACTGCGTTCTCTTACTCCACTCTCTGCCAACGGCCCTTTATGTCAACCGTCTTCCGCTCCCAATCGAAACCTGGCTTGTTGCCGAAGCTGCTTTCTTCACCGTCTTCTTCTTGCCATATAGATGGTATCTCCAGCGCTCTGCCATCCATCCTATATTACCGCCACGGGAGGAGAGGGCGAAGCTTTTTGAGCGCTGCAATGCAACTGTGAGGGACCCAGAGAAGTATTTGAGCAAATGGTTCCTTGGAGCAAAAGAGGAACACATTAAACGTGAAAACGTCAAAGAATTCTTCAGGTGGGCGTTCTTAAATACTAGACAGACGAACAATGAGGATGAGGAAGAGATTGAGGGCTATGTGAAGACTATGGAAAAGCTGCTAGGGAGGAATATACCATTAGGAAAGGGTAGTGCGAGGAGCTTAAGGTTGACACTGGATAAGGTTGACTGCTTGCATCGTAGTCTTTTGTGGTACCTTGTACGTCACCCTCGTTACTTTGTAAGAAGCTTGAAATGCTGACTTCACTTTCTCATAGTGCGTTTGTGTAGTCGATACTATAACGTATTGGTCGATGTTGCACAACGGCTTCCACTTTCACCGCACCTCTATCGCACGATTCTTCACGCTCTTTCCCTTGCGCCCTCTTACACTACTCTCCACTTACCATTCGCCGGCCGAGCATCTCATGTATTGGCATCGGTCGCATTCGTCCAAGACTCAGTTGCCTGTTCTGTTCATCCACGGCATTGGTATTGGGCTCTACCCGTATACCAACTTCCTAAGCGACTTAAATAAGAGAGAGTTCAGTGGAGATGATGCAGGAGTCGGAATAATCGCACTCGAGATCATGCCCGTAAGTTCTCGTATAACCCACCCGTCCCTCGAAAAGGATGTCATGGTCCATGAAATTCAGGCAATCGTCAAGCACCATGGTTGGAGCAGATTCATCCTCGTGTCTCACTCTTACGGATCTATAATCTCCACGCATCTGCTCAAATCTCCCCTTACCGCCCCACTCATCAGCCACATTGTACTTGTCGATCCTGTTTCTTTCCTTCTCCACCTCCCTGACGTCGCATACAACTTTACCGCACGTCAGCCGGTACGAGCAAACGAATATCTGTTGTGGTATTTTGGGAGTAAGGATATGGGAGTGGCTCATTCTTTAGCGCGAGGGTTCTTCTGGAGTCAGAATATAGTTTGGAAGGAAGACTTGGGGGTGGAGGGGGAGAATGGGGTAGAAGGCAGGGATGTTACAGTTGTGTTGAGTGGAAGAGATCTGATTGTGGACACCGAGGCTGTGAGACGGTACCTGACTGCATCTGTGCCAGAAGGAGGGATACCAAATGGCAATGCGATCCGTACGATGAACAGGAATGGAAAGGCTAGGGTCACTGAAATTCATAAAAAAGGCACAGGGGCATGGGCAGGTGGGCGCTGGACAGGATCTGGGCTAGAGCTACTCTGGTTTGAACATCTGGATCACGGGCAGGTCTTTGATTGCGAGAAACCCAGGAGGCATGTTGTCAAAGCAATCAGGTCGTACTCGGCCAAAGGGTAGAACTGTCCTAACTTTAGCTTGCTCCCGGCTTTCAGCTGGAAGTGTGTTCCAACGTTATACAATGGCGTGTATTAACAGAAGGATGTGCATCGGTGTTCTGGCACACATGCAGCGCCCGTGTCCACATTGGCGTTGATCGGTATTGCCTTGTTGATGGGCGCTGGAGGTTGGTTCATAGGCTATCATAGTCTGTCCCCAGCCGCCCTAGTGGATCGAACTCGCGAATGGGCCCGCCCAGTCCACCTCATATCTAAGCGTGGTGGAGTAAATCCCTTTCAGCCAACCAACATCCCTGGCCTCCGACCCACTCGTGACATTTCCATTGTAATACTATTCCCCATCCCTTAATTCCCATGAAAACAAACATTTTCCCATCTCTTCCAAACCCCGGTAAACTCTTTCCCTCAATGATAATTATTCGTTCCCTTTCATATTGATTCGCGTTATAGAGATTCTTCTCACGGTTCTAAAGAAGCTCTGAGATATAAATCAAGCAGACGCCACCGATGACAACAGGAAACCACAACCACGCCAACCAAGAATCCAGCGCGCCCATTAGACCTTCCGTCCAACCTCGATACCTACCGACGCTGATACTGGCGCGAACTAATGACCTCCGCCTTTGAGCGAACAGCAGCCTTAACAAAGGCACACAATATAGCCATCCTCCTCTCGGCATACCCTTTACGTGCTGGCAACACATATCGCTCCTTCATGACTGAGTTGGCGGAAATCTTCGATGAGCTCGATCTTGCCCAATATCTTGATAGCTTCCTAGAACAAGGTTTTGACACATGGGATACTATCCTTGATATAACGGAGCTGGACCTGTAGGTGCCGGGCCACTAATTCTTGCCTCATGCTTTGCGCTAGATGCTTACGCGCCGCAGCGATGTCTTGGGCGTCAAACTTGGCCATCGAAGGGTTAGACAGAGGTCCCTAGACACTTGACGGATCCAAACTGACTTGTGCGCAAGAAACTCCAGAGGAAGATCACAGCGACAAGGGGAATTAGACATGGCCAGGCATTAGCACCACCGAAACGAAGCTCGTCCAGTCTAGATAAACTGCTGGAGGAGGGCAAAGGAGTAACAACATCAAGGTCCGATCGCAAGGATGGCAGCTCCTCGATGCAGCCAAGCAAGAAACGAAAATATAGGAGGCATCCCATACTAGACGAAAATGCCCCTACAAGGCCGCACTCCGCATATGTCATCTTCTCTAACAGTAAGGTAGCCCACACCACACTGTGACCTTTAGCTCTAACACCCACGATAGAGATGCGAGAGGATCTGAAGGTCAAATCGCTATCGTTTACAGAAACCGCTAAGTTGGTAGGAAAGAAATGGCAGCACCTTACGTCGAGCGAGAAGGAGCCTTACGAACAACAAGGTTTCGCTGCGAAGAAGTTGTTCACGATTGAGTTAGCGGAATACAGAAAGACGAAGAGTTATAAGACCTACTCAGAGTATCTACTAGAATTCAATGCTAAACAGCTTCATACACAGGAGAGCAGCAAGGAACGTATGGTCTAGCCCATGATACCCTTAAAGCCTGCTGGAATCTAACGATCATAGCACTTAATGTGACTTCCAAGGTGCCGAAAGTCCAAAATATACCCAGCGCAACCAGCACTAGCACAGCGAAATGCAGTACCACATCCAGTCTAGGCCATGAGGCCTCATCTGATGTGAGGAGACGAGGCCCATTCCGTGACCCGACGCCGGGCCACTGGTTTTCAAGCGAGCCTGTGATGCAGACAACAATGCAGACAGCGGTGGCGCCAAGTACCCAAGCCCAGGCATCTGTAGGCGGACCCATTAATACATTGACGGGATATTGTGACACCGTTATTGGAGTGAATCCGCCGACGCTCATGTGGAGGGATCACGCAAGGCCTACGGATATTCCAAATCCAGAGTATAGTCGGCAAAACGAGAGGAATTCGAGCCAGCCCAGGATCTTGAGTGGGCCAGATACGTCCCTTGGCTTTAGAGACACAGTTCTTAGAGATTCACAGTCTCAGCGAAGTACCGCGACATATTTTGCGCCACGGAAACCCCTAGAGCAATCATGTGGTAGATCGTCTGTCCATATCCCCCGGAACTTTTCTGACGCCAAAGCAAGCGGAGCCCTGGAATTCCACAAAGCTTACCCACGTCTCACAGACATCCTCGCAATTGACTACTCCTCAATAAGCCAACTAAACCAACAGAGCGGCTACTTCTCGTCACCCCGAACCGCACACTCATACCAGCCAACTTCGTTACAGCAACACAATACACCCACAATGGATGGCGATCCCACATCCTTCGATCCCATCAGCGCGCTCCTGAGAGCTGGCGAAATCTTCAGCAGCCAAGGGCGCCTCGCTCACCCGCAACACCACTAGCAGAGCAGATGTATCAGCGGGCGCTGCAGGGATACGAGAAGGCTCTCGGAGCACAACGGCAGTGAGAGTTGTGGAGGGCGGCGAGGAGAGTGAACGTTGAGAGCCCTTCGAAGAATAGCATTGGAGTTGACGTATTCGATGCAGAGGGGGCTTGGAATTTCTTACCTCTCACGGACTGAACTCTTCGTTGACGCTGAGGAGCCAATTTGAGCGCTCAAACGTGAACTCATGCCCTCACGATCAGAGTTCACGCGCCATTCATGATCAGTACGAGACCCTATTCATCGATCCTTATGACCTCGGTCATAGAGGCCCACTAAACCAAACACACTTCGAGAACCCAGACGGCTTCTGCTCGGAATTGGAGCTAAGGTTTCGCGGTTTCGAAGTTCTGAGGTTCGGAGCTTTTCTGCACAAATGCTTAGTCAGCCTTTGGAGTGACATGTGTGGTTGGGTACTGACTGCCTGTCCCCTGCATTCCGTCATCGTGCAACGCAGCCTTTCCCTCTTCGCGCTCTAGCTGCCTCCATTCCGCTCTCTGTCATGCTGCTCATCATAGATCTCCTCCCACCGCAGCTCCTCTACCCACTGCGGATCCTCCCCTGACTTCGCCACGCACGTCTCGTCCACATTATGCTCCTCGCGATCCAGGTCGTCGATCCTGCGAAGCGCG
>JPKD01000858.1:0-76948 GCA_000750935.1 Pseudogymnoascus sp. VKM F-4519 (FW-2642)
CCACGACCCCCAAGAACCCCCCCAACAACACCCCGAACCCGAACTCGACCTCGGCGACCTCGACATCGAGCAAGCCACCCGCGCCGCAACCCAACACGCCCTCCAGAGTATAGGCTACTCGCAATACGACCGCCAACAACAAACCCAACCCCAACAACAACATCTCCAGCAACAACAACATCTCCAGCAACAACAACACCAGCAACACCCCCAGCAAATGACAAGCTACGCCCAGGAATACCCCGCGGGTGCAGTACCGTACCACACGCAGACAGCCCCGACACAAGTCCTCTACGAACAAGCCCGCCAAGCCGCCGTCGCCAAAGCATCACCGCACAGCCGCCGTCCCGGCCTCCCCAGCCAACGGCGCCCCTGGTCTACCGAAGAGGAAAACGCCCTCATGGCCGGGTTAGATCAAGTCAAGGGCCCGCACTGGTCGCAGATCCTCGCATTATACGGCGCCAAAGGGCAAGTTAGCGAGATCCTCAAAGACAGGAACCAAGTCCAACTCAAAGACAAAGCGCGCAACCTGAAACTATTTTTCCTAAAGAGCAATATCGAAGTACCCTACTACCTCCAATGCGTGACTGGGGAGCTGAAAACCCGCGCCCCCAGCCAGGCGGCGAGGAAGGAGGCGGAGGAACGCGCGAGGCTGGCGAGTGATGAGGAGCAGGCGCGGTTTAATGGGATTATGGCCCTCGCGGGGGGTATGCAGGAGGGTGGGGGGCTGGGGATGGGACAGCAAGGGGAGATGCATGGGGGGCATCATTTGCAGCAGATGGATGGGTTGCAGCAACAGCAGCAGCAGCAGCAGCAGCAGCAACAGCAGAGGGGGGATGAGCAGCAGCAGTTTGATCCGCAGCACCAGCACCAGCAGCTTGGACAGCAGGGAGATGTGAATCAGTCGCCGAGGGGGCAGGGACAGATTGGTGCACAGGGACAGCAGCAGACGGGAGGGCAGGAGGTGTCGCAGTTGGATTTTGAGGATGCGTTGGGGGCGAGGCTGATGGAGAGTTTGGAGGATCATGATAAGAGGGCTGCTAGTGTTACGACGTCGTAGGTGGTGTGTGGGTTCAGGTGAGATGTGATGAGATGTGAGTGAGTGAGTGAAAGTGGGTTAGCAACAGAAAGGAAAGAGCATTTTTGGCGTTTTTGAGAGTTTTATTGTTCGGTATTAGAGCATTGAGCGTATGGAGGTTGGTGGAGAAGCCATGGCGATGAGGCTTGAAAGGAGGGTTACATAGCACGAAGATAGATAGCACGGTAACCAAGAGAAAGTAACCAAAACCAAAACAAACATCTATTTCTCCGATACTTTGGTACAACTCTGTGCACTCCCAACATCGAATTGTTTAACAATCGAATTATCACAAAAAGTAAAACACCCGTCAGATATATTTATATCCCACATGCCACATGCCCACGCCAAGAAACGATAGCCCCTACATCCCCCTCGCCGCTCGCGCGTTTACCCCGGCCCGGCCACATAAGCTCCACCCAAGCTGATAAGCGAAAGAACACCTCGACCACTTCTTTGGCTTCTGAAGGGCCTCGCTCGCATTGAGACGATTGAACTAACAGCCACCAGCTGCAGCGAAGGGGCAATTAACGAATCTGTCCTCACGAGCTGCGACGACAAACGACATTCTTTTGCTATTTCTTTTTTTTTACTTCTACGAGGAGCCTCAACTTGTATTGGGGTTTGGGTTTTTATTTAACTTCTAAGTAAGCGCGAAACCCGTGGCCCCTTACTCAGTCAACCCCCGTTTTCGAGCGAGGCTGAGACGGCGGTCTTCCTCCCCTTGGATTGCGAAACTTCCTTTCACAGCAGTTAAGAACACGCGCTGACGCATCATTATCAATAGATCTATAGTTCCAGCCCACCATGGCGTCTCCCTCGCCGGCAGGTTCAGTCCGGCACCGCGGTCCCGCTGCGGCCTCGAAGAAAGAGAAATCCCCCACCGCCGCCACGCTCGCCGTCCCCGCCGACAAGGGGCTGGTCAAGGCGAATAAAGGCAAGGCGGCGCCTGCGTCGGAATGGGATTATAAGCTTGCGCTGGTGATTATCACGGTGTTGGCTTTTGCGACGAGGTTTTGGGGGATTAGCCATCCGAATGAGGTGGTGTTTGATGAGGTGCATTTTGGGAAGGTGAGTAAACTCTACGGATAATCTGGGGGGCACTAAGGGGTGTAAAGAAGCTGACAAGTGGTGCAATGGATAGTTCGCGTCGTATTACCTCGAGCGCACGTACTTCTTCGATGTTCACCCGCCGTTTGGGAAGCTGCTGTTTGCGCTGATGGGATGGTTCGTGGGTTATGATGGACACTTCCACTTTGAGAACATTGGGGACTCGTATATCGCCAACAAAGTCCCCTATGTTGCGTTCCGCGCTATGCCGGCTCTGCTCGGCGCTCTCACTGTCCCGGTCGTGTTTGATATCATGTGGGAATCGGGATACACCCTGCCTGCGTGCATTGTTGCCGCTGGACTTGTGCTGTTCGATAACGCGCATATTGGACAGACGAGATTGATTCTTCTGGATGCGACGCTCGTCTTTGCGATGGCGTGTAGTTTACTCTGCTATATCCGCTTCTATAAGCTGAGACACCAGCCGTTTGGCAGGAAGTGGTGGAAGTGGCTCCTTCTCACTGGCTTTGCGCTCAGCTGCGTTATCTCGACCAAGTATGTCGGTACCTTCGCCTTCCTCACCGTCGGAGCTGCTGTCGCCATTGACCTTTGGGATCTTCTCGATGTCAACCGTCGCCAGGGCGCGCTCTCGCTCATCGATTTCGGCAAGCACTTCGCCGCCCGCGCATTCGGTCTCATCTTCGTCCCGTTCCTGTTCTACCTCTTCTGGTTCCAGGTTCACTTCTCCATCCTCACCAAGTCGGGCCCGGGCGATGACTTCATGACGCCCCAGTTCCAGGAGACGCTGAGCGATAACCTCATGACGACCAATGCTGTGACGATCAACTACTTCGACAACATCGTCCTCAGACACAAGGAGACCAAGACCTACCTCCACAGCCACCCGGACAAGTACCCCCTCCGCTACGACGACGGCCGCGTCTCCAGCCAAGGCCAGCAAGTAACCGGCTACCCCTTCAACGACACCAACAACCACTGGGAGATCCTCCCCGCCGACGGCGCCGACACCCCCAACCGCATCGTCCGCAACCACGAGCTCGTCAAGCTCCGCCACGTCGTCACCAACACCATCCTCCTCTCCCACGACGTCGCATCCCCCTACTACCCAACCAACCAAGAATTCTCCACCGTCCCCCTCGAAGACGCCCACGGCTCCCGCCACAACGACACCCTCTTCGAGATCCGCATCGAGAACGGCAAGCCGAACCAGGAATTCAAGTCCCTCGCCGCACAATTCAAACTCATCCACAACCCCTCCAAAGTCGCCATGTGGACGCACACCACGCCGCTCCCGGACTGGGCATACAAGCAACAAGAAATCAACGGGAACAAGAACGTCGCGCAATCCTCGAACGTCTGGTTCGTTGACGAGATCCCGTCCATCCCAGCCGATAGCCCGAGACTCCAGCGCGAGGCGAGACAGGTGAAGACGATGCCGTTTTTGAAGAAGTGGTTCGAGGTCCAGCGCGCTATGTTCCACCATAATAACGCACTGACGAGCAGCCATCCGTATGCGAGCCAGCCGTTCCATTGGCCGTTCCTCCTGCGTGGTGTCAGCTTCTGGACGCACAATGATACGAGGTCGCAGATTTACTTCCTGGGGAACCCGGTTGGGTGGTGGCTTGCTTCGTCGCTTTTGGCGGTGTATGTTGGTATTATTGCTGCGGATCAGCTTTCTCTTCGTCGTGGTGCTGATGCGCTTGATATCCGTAAGTCCCCTTCCCCTTCACCATCTCCCATCATCACTTTTTTACACGAACTAACACCCCACAGGCACCCGCTCCCGCCTCTACAACTCCACAGGCTTCTTCTTCATCGCCTGGGCCCTCCACTACCTCCCCTTCTACCTCATGGGCCGCCAACTCTTCCTCCACCACTACCTCCCCGCGCACCTCGCCTCCTGCCTTGTCACCGGCGCCCTCCTCGAATTCATCTTCACCATCGAGCCCGTCGCTCTCGAGGAGGCTGGTTTCACCGTCGCCGAATCGGGAACGAAGCACGGAACCCCTATGAGCGCGCGATCGTTGCCTGCGCGCGAGAGGCTTGGGGGACAGTCTCTGTTGGCGAGTTGGGCGGCGGCGGGCGTGATTATGGTGGCGGTTGTGGGGGGGTGGTGGTTTTTCGTGCCGTTGACTTATGGGTTTCCGTTGAGTGTGGAGGAGGTTATGGCGAGGAAGTGGTTGGGGTATGATTTGCATTTTGCGAAATAGAGGGGAGGATGAGAAAAAATATATAGGGGAAGGAGAGAGTGAGTGGGTGGGTAAGAGGAAAAGTGAAAAAGCTTGGATGGGATTTTGAGGGGGGTGGGTGGATGTTGGAGAAAACATATCTGATGAGGGGGGGGGTGTACTTGTAAGATTTATGGTGTCTCGTAGCGTTTTGCGTATTGTATTGAGTCATTGATGATTATATTCTACTCTTATGAGTCTGCCATTTGAGTGTCTGTTATAGTACCAGTGTGGCCAAAGCTCTGAAGATAGGAGACATGAATTGTATGTGTTTGAATATATTTCCCTATATACGAGTCTATACTTCTGGTCCCTCTTCCACCATCCATTCCACCCCTCAGACGGCTTTTCTAACCTCCCTTCTACCCCTCAAACTCCTCCCTCAAAACCCTATGCCTACTCAACACAACATCCGTATCAATATACCCCCCCTTCAACCACCTCTCCCCCGAACTAACATCAAACGCCGTCCTCGCATGCAACACCCTGCGATTATTAAAAATCACCATCTCCCCCTCCTTCATCTTATACTTATAGATATTCTCCTCCCTCTCCGTGATCTCCTGGAACTTCCCCGCCATCTCATGGTACGCGCTCAATCTCGCCAGGGAAGTAGTATCGGACGTCCCGTTGGTGAGGTTGAAGGGACCTTGGAAGGGGGGGGAGTAGTTCACGTATTTTAGGGGGCGGGTGGCGTTAGTGGAGTGCGCGGTGGTGTCGTACTCGACGGTGGGGTGGGAGTGGCGGTAGTGTTCCCCGGCGTTCTTGTAATGGTAGTTTACGGGAAACTCTGCCAGTACGCTTGTTTCGGCGGGATAGCTTGATTGCAGCTGGTTAACAGCGTAAAAGGCATCGGTGAACATTGACTCCCCGCCCTCGCAGCTATTCTTGATACAGTGCAACAGCTGGAATCCGGGCGGGTCGGCCATGTATAGGAGGTCCATGTGGAAACCGAGGAATTGGTGGGTGTATGCCACGTTCTTGGCTTGCGGGACGGACTTGACGTCCCACGTCTCGCCGTAGAATGTATCTCGTAGTCTTCCAATCCGCTTCCCCATCGCGGCGGGCCCGTTCTCGCCGGGGACGTTCTTGATGAACACCAAGCCGTAGAGACGCAGTTGCTTTAGTACTTCGAAGAGAGTCTTGTCATCTTCCATGGACTTGTTGTAATCGATGAATTGGATCTTCTCAGAGACCTGGTCTCGATTCCAGATCTTATATGTGTCCGCCTCATTCGCCTGTAGGCTCTCAACCGCTACGGGATTATTGTCGTATCGCTCTAGCTCCTTCTTCTCGTAGGTGGAGGTGTGTTCGGGTCCGTAGCCGGGGATGTCGTTGTTCCAGGTCACGGAGATGGATTTTCCGTCTTTGCTCTCTGTTACACTTTTGTAGGAGATGGTGGCGGGGATCTTGGGGGTTTCAAAGACTTTTTGCCGCGTTGATGGGTCGACGCAGAGGGGGCAGGAGCAGGCGTCGCGGAGCCATAGTCGGTAGCCATCTGTGGTCTGGTGGGCTGCCAAGGGAGATGGCCCTTGTGCTTTGTATGTCGAGGCGGGTTTTGTGCCGGTGAGAATTATTGCCTGCTTCTCTAGTCTTGTGAGCACCAATTCATTACACAAACTCTCCTCGCTATACTTGACTGGATTGTGAGAAACTTACCTGTGGTTGTGGACACTACTCTCCGCGACTGCACCGGCGCATACGATTGCTGAGGGCGGATATGCACTACAGGCCTAGCAAAACTCCTGCGAACTGCGGTTCGAATTGGGCTTGCCAGTACTGTATTCCTTAAAAGCGACATCGTCGCCGATATTTCCCACAGCGGTGAGGAAACGGGTGGAGGGGTAACCGGCAGCCGAGAATATGGTGTTAATTGTAGCGATCAATGGACGTAAAGCGTGATGTTGAAACTTATATAAGAATATAAGGGAGCACTTCTCAAATATAGAAATATATACAGAAATTGGAAGAAGTGAAGCAAGTAAACATTTGAAAGAATCGCAGCCTCGGCTCACAAGCATCGATCTCGTGCAGCTGCCTCTGGAGTAGCGGGTCACCGATTATGGCGGGGAGAAGGGAAGTCCCGAACTTCTCCCGCGCACCACCCCTGTCGCTATGACGCCTCCCGTCTCTAAGCGGCCAAATCTCCAAATTCAACGGAAATAAATATACCTAAATCTCCAACTTTCAACAATCAAACAGTCTTTCGGCTACGTCCCCCGTACGGGACTATCCAGATGTATGTTAAGAAGCGCAGACCATCGCCTGAAGGATGAGGGCTCCAAGACTCAAGTCGTCCTCGCTGGAGCCACGGCCGGGTTAATTGCACGGTAAGCACGTTGCCCAGTCTTTATCCTCAACAAGCAGCCCTTCCTTCCTACTATCGTCAATGGCTTTCAGATCCAATTATGATACAAATCACAGAAGCTAATTTCCCTCAGCTTCGTCATCGCCCCCCTCGACGTCGTTAAAATCCGCCTTCAACTCCAAACCCATCCCGGTCGCACGATCATCCAACCCCAACCTCCCTCCACACAACCACCCCTCTACAAAGGCACCCTCCAGACCCTCGTCCGAATCTTTCGCGAGGAAGGCCTCACTGCCCTCTGGAAAGGCAACATCCCCGCCGAAGCCCTATACATCACCTACTCCGCCGTGCAATTCACAACCTATCGCCTCACAACACTTGGCCTACAGTCTCTCTTCTCGACGCACCCCCTCTCCCCGCCAACGGAATCGTTTGTCGCTGGTGCCACCGCCGGCGCTGTCTCTACGACGGTTACATACCCCCTCGACCTGCTGCGCACCCGGTTCGCCGCCCAAGGCACCCAGAAAGTCTACCCCAGCCTCTGGTATGGCATCCGTTCCATCGCTACCAACGAAGGTCCCGCGGGCTTCTTCCGCGGTCTGTCCGCAGGCATAATCCAAATCGTGCCGTACATGGGCCTCTTTTTCTCCGTGTACGAAACATTGCGCCCCTATAGCGCGACACTGACACTACCGTTTGGGTCTGGTGATGCGGTGGCAGGTGTGGCGGCCAGCGTGTTTGCCAAGACGGCTGTGTTCCCACTTGATCTGGTGAGGAAGCGATTGCAGGTACAGGGCCCGACAAGGCGGCAGTATGTTGTTGGTGGGTTGGCTTACAGAGGCGTTGGGGGGAGCATGAAAGCGATTGTGAGGAGAGAGGGATGGAGGGGGCTGTACAGGGGATTGACGGTTAGTTTGGTCAAGGCTGCGCCGGCGAGCGCAGTGACGATGTGGACATATGAGCGTGCGTTGGCATTTTTTATAAGCTTGGATCAGGCGAAAGAACAGGAGCAGGAGGCGAGGTCGCCGTGAATATAGTTGGGAATGGGAACTGGCGCTCGGTGTGTAACTGGATAGGGGTTATTTGTAGAATTACTGTAATATGTACTAGATGCTGCTCGTGCGTCTGAGGAAAGGTCTACATAACAGTCACATAAAGGCAAGGAAAAGCCAACAAACACCACTGTTGATACTATTGGAAGATTCCGGTAATATATATAATAAGGGCTTTTTATTATCTAGAAATACAATTCTTATATCACAGTCTTTCAACAAATCAGATGCTCAAAAGCTAAGTCAAAGTGTTCAACTCTGTTTGCTTTAACTGCAGCCACCAATTCGCAGCTCGCTATATATTGTTCCGACTTATCTCTTATCGGGACTTCATTCACGCGCGCGCGGAATAAATAACCGCCTCTAGCGCCACTATTCCACCCTTTAGCGTCACCAGTCAACTACCGACCGGGCGGGTCTCATAATCAACTCTCGTCACGATCAATCACTCCATCAATGATCAATGACATTCTGAGGTGAATTCTATCTGAAGCAAAAGAAATCAGACCTCTATCTCATACATCACTTCAATTATGCCGGATTCACCTCAAGCCACCGGCGTGGCACGCCCTGCCGAGCCAGTATCAGAAGCCCCAGAGGCAATTGCGCCGGCTCCTGAGCCAAAGTTACCGAGCCGCAAAGATGCCAGCTTGAAGGAGTTCCTGGGGAAGATGGATGATTATGCTCCTATTGTATGTTTTGTCTTCCATATGCTTCCCTTGTCTTTCGCCACAGCAGATCCCCAGTCTCACTTCGATCTTGAAACGCCTTTCGTCTTCCTCGGCACTCTTCTATATCACTCCCCATGCCTAACTCCCCTTTATGAAGCGTCATGATCTGTGCAAATTCTAACTGGCGCCGACAGATCCCAGACGCAGTCACAAACTACTACCTCACACGCGCCGGGCTCCCCCCACCTCCCACAACCGATCCCCGCCTCTCTCGCCTCCTTGCTCTCGCGACCCAAAAGTTCGTCGCTGATATCGCCGCCGACGCATACCAATACTCGCGGATCCGCTCCTCGAACAGCTCCTCCGCCAATAACCCGATGGGCAACCTCGTTGGTGCTGCTGGAGGTGCCAGCGCGGCACCTGTGGGCGCGGCGGAGGGGAAGACGCAGAGAGCTGGTGGAGGAGCGTTGGGTGTTCAGCGGCCGGGATATGGAGGAGGTGGACAGGGTGGTGGGCAGGGGAGGACTGTGCTGACGATGGAGGATTTGGGGATGGCTGTTGGAGAGTATGGGGTTAATGTTAAGAGGGGAGAGTTCTACCGGTGAGATGGTTGCCGAGGTGCATAATACCACGATGGGGAGTTTGGACAGGGACTGGGTTGGGATTGGGGCGCACTGCTGATTATGGCGGGATGGGTTGTGTCTGGTTTGAGCCTATACTAGAGGACAATCAGAGGGGCATCTGGCGTTTGGGAGGCATATCTGCCTGCATATGCTGCCAGCTTGACTGAGTGGCCGAGATGGGAGACTTTCTTTAGACTAGAGCTTGTCATTCTCAATGAAATTCATTATTACAGCTACCATGCCCAGTGGGAAGGGTTTTGATCCACACATATTACTGTACTTAATAATGGAGCCAAGGACATAAGCTATACTAGCTCAAGCTTTTGGTATCAACCAGTGGGGAATATAGTCTCCCTCTGGACTTTTGGGTGACACGATAATTATTTGGATTCTTTGTGCAACGGCACAGTTTGCAACTTAGTATGACAAATAACATACCAAACATCCGATAAACGGGAAGGGAACGGCCCATGATAACTTTGACTCATAAAGACTACCATAGAAGGTTACAGAGTAAGTTATACAGCTCAAACAATATTCCGTAGCGGAAGCAGCCTATCATCCAAATTGTTCCTGAAACCTCAGAACAAACACACGATGCAAGCCAAAAGTTAAAGGTTAAAGGAAAACATTCATTATGTTTCATGATAAGATAACAATGCATTGTTCAACATCAACGAACACAAAGAAATGCCCGTTTCGGTCTGAATAGCCTCATTTGTTAGTTTCATATATGTCTCTAAACAGCAAAACTATCCACAGACTGTAAACTTTTAGGCGGCGACATCGTCATGCCAATATTTTATATAAATATGGCCTCGAATGTCTCTTCACACTTTTTTTTCCCTCTTCATACCACCTGAGAAGCATTACCACAGCAAATGATAGAGGATCGATTCTCATACAAGGCTCCCCGATACTCCAACTCCAAGCCGCTCAGGCAGCGGCATACAACCACCCAGGCCCTGAGGCACATCCGTCAAGATGTGTCGCACCGTCATCATTTTCAATGTTCATTGTGAGCATGAGCATGCTGAGATACAGAAGTGTTCCGATCTCATAGCTAGACAGCTGAGGTGGGACCGAAAAGGCTTCTTCTCGAAGATGTTTAGTTCGCCTCCCAGGAACTGCAGAAGGCCACAACAGACACGAAGCTACAACAAGGTCCAGGTATGTCCTAAGTGCTCTCATCGCGGTATTACTTATGAGCAACTCAGAAAAGACCGCGACAGCGCCCAGCGAAGACCGCCGCGCCCAGTCTATCGGCACCAGACAGACCTCGACATTGGTAACCCCATTTACCCCCCGAACCTTCAGAGGAGTAACGCCAGGCGCCGACCTGCTGACCGAAGACCGCAGGGCCTAGAGAGGAGCAACGTCCAGTTCCACGGCGAGGCTCCTCGGCTGCCCAACGTCAGAGCCACAGCCATATTTCGCGAGCCGCAGAACCTCCACCCTGACACGCTTCGCCAGTACGTTGGTTCTTCGGGTGTCCCATTTGAGGACCCTGACATTACTGCCTTCGAGGAATCGCCGATATACTCGTCAGCGGACCGCAGGCATCGCCCTCGGGGCCGTTCCAATACCCGGCGGCATCGGCCAAACGCATCACATCCGCACGACAACGGGGCCTTTGAATACATAAACAAGCCGTTGCCGCCTTCTCCTCTCAGGCCCCACAGAGCGACGACGAACCCGACGTCCACATCCAGGCCACCGCCTGCCCCTAGTCGCTCTGCATCGCAACGCCACGCCCAGTCATCCAGCGAGCAGCAGCCAGACCCCAGGCGCTCTTCTTCGCAGCATCCTCCCCAGCCACCCAACAACGAGCGGCAGCTAGAGCTTTGGCGCTCTTCAATACAACGTCCAACCCAGTCATCCAACCAGCAGGTAGGTCTCGGAATATACGTACCGCAGAGCCGCCCACAGGACCCATCGTATCATCGCGGGAGGCCGACCGACAGAGAGCTGAATCGGATGAGCACGGAGATCGAGACTGTTGAGAGTGCATGGATCAATGCGGGAAGGAGGTCTTCCCAGCAGCAACCTGTTGACCGACAATCCATGGGTTCGTTGACAGCTCCACGCCGCCATCGCAGCCAGAGAGAGGGTAGATATGCCTAATCCATCTTTGTTAACCCCTTCGCAGTTACTTTGTTGTCGCTAACACAATATATAGGGGACGCCCTTGTCGCAGCCAATGCTAGCAAGTATGCTCGATTGTTTCTGTCGTTTCCGATTCTTTCCATACCCATTCTTAGAAATATATTTAAGTATTCTGACATAATATTAGGTTCGCCTTTGGTAGCAATCAAGCTATCATGCACAATTTATAGTCTCTGGGAACAATTAGTGATATGTGAGACCCCGTTGTCAATGTAAAATCGTAATTCATATCGGATCATTACTGACGAAAAGAATATACAAAGAAACGTGTCCGACCCTTCAGTCATTCTTGGCCTTCTGCTTTGCCATATTAGGGAAATCCCCGAGCGAATCTGTTTCAGTCGCTCTCCTCCAGCATGGTATTCTCAATTTCTTCCCAGCACCTGTTTCACTTCCGTCCTTCACCCGCATTCTTGCGACGACAGTACTGTCCGCAGCCTTTCTTTCCACCCCTGAAACTTTGTACAGCCCAGATCGTCCTCTCGCTAACCGCTCTTCAGAGTCTCACAACTGTGTTTCACTACTGTGCCTTCCCGTTCTTCCCAGCAGCCTTAGCCGCCTTGACTTTCGCAGTTTCTTCAGCGACACTCTTTCTCATTCTTGCCTCCAGCTCGGGCCTGTATCCAAGCTTGAAAAGGAGTTCGATCCATTCGAAAAATGGGGCTGTAACAAGTGCCATATGGAGGTTCTCGAAAAGGGCCGGAGCGCGACCTTCAAATGCGCCGTGGCCGACAAACTGGGCGATCCAAGAGAAGATGAAAACGCCAAAGGCAATCTGGTTTGCTGGGTACGCAGCCACGGTTGTAAGGTGCTTGGAGTATGCGGTTCCGGCAAGAAGGATAGGCGTTATCATGGAACCAGCCACTGGTTCGAGGAGGATGTAGAAGATGGAGTAATAGAGAGCCATTATGGTGCCCAAATTAAGGTCGAGGTTCGTGATCGTGGCCCATTCTGGCAAGGGAATGATCGTGGGGGAGTTGGTGAGCTACGTAGGAGATGTGAGCTTGGGCCGCGGAAACTTCGGACTCAACGTATTTGACGTACAAGGAGGATGAATGAGAAAAGAATCATTGGGATGCATAGCATATGTATCCCCACATTGACTGGATTCTGGTGATAAGAGCTATACTGGAGCAAGAACACATCAGCCAGAGGTTGTGGTCTCACAGCAGGAGATACTCACGAAGCATAGCTGCTTCTCCAGGTCAAGAGTACCACCCATCTTTAGGCGGAGAGGAGAAAGGGAATAATATCAGGTATGTAGAATATCAAAGGTCAGCCACGGCCGGAAGTGCGCAAAACCATTAATAGCGACGACGGACAGAGAAATATATTTGTTACGTTGAGGGGTTTATGATATCTGAGACGCTCCGCACGTAAGATACAGCTCACGTTCACGTTCACAACGCGGACCTCGGACCGTGCATAGACCCACCGTTTCCGCAACGTATCACGTGGTACAATTGTCACGTGCGATGCTCTATTTGAGCCTCACAAAAATGCGCCGCGACCGATTGGGGCGCGTTTACTGCGATCGGCGTCTACCAACGACCTCGACGAGAGCCGCAACACTCATTTATTGCCTTGTCCAAACATCGACAACCTTTGTGCACGCTCCGCGATCCAGATCAGAGAGCTGCCAGAGTGTTTGGCCGTTGTTTATAAAAGGAATTTGCTTGCGCCTGGACAAGAGAAGCGCTTCACTGCGCGTCCGTCGGATTCCAAGAGGCACGCAACCTCAAGCCAGCGCATATTCTACGAAAATTTCAGGCCAAAATCGCCACGACTAGTGCTCTATGTGCTAAATTGCCTCGGAGGTGTCTGTGGAAAGTCTAGCACGGCAGCTTCGTGAATCTTTGAGATCGGTGCCTTCTCAAACGACATTGCACCACTCGACCAAGATCCCCTCAGTCGATACCTACATATAAACCAGCACCATGTTTTTCCTACACAACCTTGAGCGTCAGGTCACCCTGCACCCGTCGTACTTTGGCAAGAACATGCACGAGTTGGTCACTTCGAAGCTCCTCAGCGATGTGGAGGGAACCTGTACAGGACAATACTACATTATCTCTGTGATGGACACATTCAATGTTTCTGAAGGTCGCATCATCCCTGGCAGTGGCCTCGCGGAGTTCACTGTTCGATACAGAGCGGTCGTCTGGCGTCCATTCAAGAATGAGACTGTAAGGCACGCCAGTGCTTTTGTACCTCACAATAGAGCTGATTTGCAATGCACAGGTTGATGCCATCGTCACGGCCGTGAACCCAGCTGGCTTCCACTGCATGGCTGGACCTCTCGAGTTCTTCGTCTCCAGAGAAGTAAGGACTTTGACCCAGGCCAAGTTCCCAATATGCTAATCGCACCCCACCACAGCTTATCTCCAAAGACATCAAGTTCGACCCGAACGCGACGCCGTGGCAGTGGACCGACAATGAGGATCAAGTGATCGAGAAGGGCGCGCAGGTCCGGGTCAAGTTGATCGGTCTGCGTTCTGATGTCGGGTCCATGTACGCGATTGGTAGCATCAAGGAGGACTACCTCGGGTCAGTCTGGTTCAGTTCCCTCCCCGTGAATATTTGTACTAAACTACTACAACAGTGTGCCACCGCCGTGAACGACATAGTTATACCCAATACCACGTGCGAGTGCACGCGTCGGAGAGGGATATGGAAAGCTTTGAGAGTTGGTTGCGTCGCACCACTACTCGACACGATCATGTGGAGCTGGAATACTGGGGTATTTGGCTGTCTTCAAGATCAATACAGATAATACCGGGCGAGGTTGTGCCAATACAAGGCCAATAGGAACCAAACCACTCAGATAAGTAGACACATACGGTACAATATCTCTCAGAATGATATTAAAGCCAACACTCAGCCTGCTTTCAAGACAATTATAACATGTGACGTGTGACATCAATGGATTTCGTGTTGTTATATATTCCTTTGAACATCAAATCATTTCATCATTATTCCTTTCATCTTCAATAACAAGCTAATCCTGCGTCAAATCTAAGGCCTCAACTTGGCTCACCCTCCACTTCTGCCTGCCTCTGCCCTTCCGCTCCATGTCTTGTACTTCCTTCTCTGTATATGTCTTCCAAGCACCAGGCAAACTTTCTCGGGGTGCAAGGAATCTCTTTTGGGGGGTTTTGCTGTCGGCAAATGGAAGGACGTCCACAGGAGGAGAAGGTCGGCCCTTGGCCAGCGGCGATTCGGCTTGTTTTGCTGTGGTGTAATGTGGCGGAGGAGAAGATGACATGAGGTCGATGGCATTCTGTGTCCCTTTGCTATCTTCAGTTGAGTAGGTGTTCGTGTAGAGTGGCGAAAGTGGATAGTCAAGAGGTGGCAGGGCACCATATTCTTCGTCTGAGAGAGTGGGCTGATATTCGTCATCCAGAGCTATATCAGGCTTGCGGTTAATTTGCATGCTTGATGTAGGCGCATCTGATTGAGTATTTCTTGATGACCCAACACTGTATCCTTGGTCGCCAGTCACTGCTGTCCGTTTTTTAACTGAAGGTAACTGTACAGAACCGGTAGGTATTTCAGCGTCGGAAATAGACGAGACATAAAGGGGCGGTGAGTCATTTCTCGAATGCTTCTTTGGAAACAAGTTGCGGGATGAAGAAGTATCATAAGATGATATCATTTGAGAAGCTGAGCTTGAACTTGCTTGCGATGACCCCTCTTTGTGGGACCGACTTATTCCAGCCTTTGACACATTGGCGCTCACTGGTTGAGATGAGCGAGACTGTGTGGCTGCCCAAGGGTTGCTCGGCTTGGGCGAGACTTGGCAGTAGCGGTCTCCAGAAGGAGCTTTGCGGTACTCGCGACGTGGCCGAAGAGGTTCCTTGCTTGCCCCTTTTGGCTGCAATGGCGGCTTGTCGAGAGAAGGAGCCAGGTATACTGGAGGCAGCTGTGGTTGATGGTCAGACTTCTTATTTGGAGACTCCGAAGACAAGGCTGCACTGGTGGCGACCGGTTTGCTTGTAACAAAATATCGATCTAATGCTCCTTGCTTCATGCCATGTTTTGTTGAGGTTGCTTTCGGGGCAGCTTTCCGTTTCGGCGCGTTTGCCCGCGATTGCTTCAGCATTAATGACTCTTCATAATCCTCTACCTTGAGAGGAACACCAACTCTCGCAATGCTCCGAGAAACCCACGTCTTGCAGGGTTTGGTAGGGTCATAAGCAGCCAGTCTATTTTTCATAGGGCTCATGGATCTGCTCTTTCCAGTCGGTTCGTTATCTGATTGATAGACTTCCAGATTCTCTTCATCCACAGCCAGATATTCGTCCTGTTGGTCCAGGTTGCTCTCATCATCAATCTCCGCATCAACGTCTAGCCCGACTATACCAAACGGCTCAAAAGTCAAGCGCAATTCAGGGATTCCATCTGTTGAAAAGTGCTGTCTCTCGCCTGTGATGTCTTGTACAATCTCTCGTTCTTGAGCTTCTATCAAAACCAAGTTTCCATGCCCTGAATCGACACTCTTTGGTCTTTCTCGCAGCTTGTAGATTAGCATAGGCGGCGCAAGGAGGCGAATAAGCCTCTTTGCGTTCAATTTGCCAGTCCATTCGAAGCATTCCTCGACAAATATTCTCAGTCTTTTCGAATCGATTTCTCTATCCCACTGTAGCCGCGACCTCAAATTCAACAAGGCGGCTTCCGAAGAGACTATAGGATGCATATAGTACTGTAGAATTTCCTTCTTCGGAAAGTCATCCGGTACAGTGATAGCCTTGTTCTTCTGTCTGAAATATCCAGCCTCATTCGTATGAAGCTCGTGTGCGAGATTTTCGCGCCAGGCCAACAACCCGGAACTGTCATCAGGAGCGAGGTCACACAGTGATTTTCCATAACCTGCTCTTGCAGCTTCGCACGCAATCTTTGCTCCGCAACGAGCTACACCAGCGGTATCGTAGTCGCCACCACTCATCAGGGCGACCAAGATCATCCCTTCTCGGTCCAGGCCAGATTTCCCCTCCTTGGTGACTTTGGCGTCGTATAAGGACACGTGAGTGGGGGGAGTTTTTCCAGATCCCTCACACGACCAGTCTCTAATTGTCAGGCCGCTCCCAAACATCAGAGTGTCCACGTCCTCACTGAGGACGGCATCAACCAAACCCCGCTGTTGCAACAGCGCGCATTCGGCCTCTGCTTCTCCCGGAGCATCGTGGGACTCAAAGCCAAATAGTTGCAGCAAAAGCTTAGTTCTACGCACATCAGCCTGATATGCGGAACCTCCTTTGCGTCTCGTTTTATTGCGTTTCAGGAGAGGCCTGTCGGGCCCATCAAAGACAAATATTGCCTGAACGGATGTTCCGGCAAGTCTTACGAGCCTATAGAATAGGGTTCGCAGCGCCGGATTAGGGCCACCTTAATTTGTAAGAACTGGGTTCCAACATCGCAGGGACAGAAACTCAAACTCACCTTTGCCTCCCTGGACTTCAAAATTCCATATGGAGATGTCGATCGCTATTCTGAACGGCCTCCCAGTTTGCTCAAATTTCTCCACTGCAAGCTTTGTCAGAGACACCCTTTGACCTGGGCCTATCTCATTGTATATTCTAGGGTTATTTATGTTAGTAACTGTGTGTTTAGTTGAGGTCATAAGTCCTAACGCACCCCGGAATGCCCATGTTTTCATTCTTATATTATAATAATAATGTGGGGCAAAAAATAATAGCAGCAGCCGGAATTTAATTCCTACCAGCGATATCCTCAAATGAGCAATGCAAACTAGCAAATGATGATACCAGACTGGGAGGCAAAGCTATTTCTGGGAGTCCCAGGGTATTATCGACGAGGGCTGCCTACTCGATCCATTGTGACGGAAAGGGCGTTGTTGATTAAGCCTCTATTTTGTTTATTTTAGGACTAGCTTCAAAGTCGTCCCAGCGACGCAGGGGACCTGGCTGAAGCGTGAATGCTGGACTTGAAACATAGACTCAGAGTGATGAAAGTCATTTTATTTTATTTACAGTTTCTATAAACACGAAAGGAAATAATAGAATCTTGAAGATATTTCTAAACGCTAAGTGACATCTCTCAGTCGTACCTTCCTAAACATGAGTACCACTGCAACTTCGTAGAATACAGCCTTTAAATCCAGGCCGCAATAGTGTGGATATTCCAACCGGGTCCCCACACCGGTACCTTGCAGATATCGCGACTTTGATATCAGAAATATCATTAGAATCAAGCTGTTGCCTCGTACACTACACCAACGACGCAAAAACATGGCCCAAATCTAATTTATTTCCTGTGCCCCAGACAATGCTAAGCAATGGCAACGCCTGCCCACCGCAGCGTCGCCAACATTCGGCCAGTTTCTGAGATCCGCTCCCCAGGAGCTCCATTGGCCAGCCCCCGCACTCCAGTCCGCCCCGTCTCGATCTCGAACTTTAGCTCTCCGTCAGCTTTGCGCGCCGAAGAAGACTGTATCATTCTCGAATTTGGCAGCCGATATCTCAGAGCAGGTCTAGCAGGAGATGCGCTGCCGAAGGCGGTCATTGGTTTCGGACCTGATACACAGAGGAGAGCTGGCGATTACCGGCAATGGCAGCTTGGATATGGGGCTGATTGGCGGCAAAGGGCATCGGGAAAAGCTTGGGGAGAGGAACATGAGCTGTGGAGGCCAGATCTGAGGCATGTGGACTTGGGGCTTGTCGGCGACAGGATTGAACGGGCTATGCGAGAGGCTATTACGAAGTACGTTCCCATATGGCGTTCGTTTGTTCGTTTGTTACAGTAACTGACAATTTCCAAGATATCTAGTAACTGGCTCTGGGTATCGACGCATATCCCTGGTATTACAGCCCGACTTTCCTCTACCACTTCTCTCGACAGTACTTGATACCCTTTTTACCAGTTTCCAACCCCCGACCATCTCGCTTCTTTCCGCGCCTGTGCTATCGGCAGTAGCAGCTGGGCTTCGATCGGCTCTTGTTATAGATATTGGCTGGGCTGAGACAACTGTCACTGGAGTGTATGAATACCGAGAGATTTCTTGCCGCCGGACTGTGAGAGCAAGCAGGTTACTGGGCCTAAAAATGCGGAAGGTCCTTGGGCGTGCCATAAAATCTCGGCTGTCTCAAGATGCCGACGAAGAAGACGATGAGAGAGACAACAAGCTTATCAGCTTTGAAGAATGCGAGGAGGTCGTTACACGCATGGCCTGGTGCAAACCATCGCAGCCCGATTCTGAGACCGAAACATCGGACGCCTTATCGGCTGCGATGGAGAGTTTACGATTTAATGACCAACAAGACGTTGTATCAATACCTGTATCATCAACACAGCCGCCTATGACGTTGAAGATACCATTTAATGAATTGGCCGAGCCTTGCGAGAAAGCATTCTTCGTGAAGGATATCAATCCCTGCGACCTAGACGACGAAGAACTACCATTGCATCTGTTGGTTTATCGAAGCCTGTTACTTCTCCCAGTTGATGTGCGGTCATTTTGCATGTCACGACTGATACTTGTTGGTGGCGGGTCTAATATTCCCGGTCTTAAGAGCCGCATCTTGGGTGATGTCCAGTCTCTCATCGACTCCAGGGGCTGGGAACCGGTTCAAGGGAAAGCCTTTGATCAACTGCGTGCAAACCAGAAGCTTAGGTCCCAACAAAGGAACCAGGCACCCGTTGCAATCAAAATCGATGGACATGCACACCCGGAAACGGACGAGCACCACAGGCCAGCAGCCTTTCAAAACCAACAACCTGACCCTATTGAGAGTCAGATAAGTAGAGAGCGTGATAAGCTCGCGCCTCCGCCAAATTATGGAACCCTTAGTGCGGTGGACTCAATGGGTGCTTGGAGCGGCGCCAGTCTTATATCCCAATTACGACTGCCTTCCGTATCGATAGTCGAGAAAGACCAGTGGCTGCAGTATGGTGCCGCTGGTGCTTCTAAAGCGAAGGAAGTTATCCCGGCAGCGAAGGCGAGGCAGAGCATGGGTCCGGTCGGGTTGAGAGCTGCGGCTGCAGAGCAGTCAAGCTGGACGCTGGGGCCATGGGGTTGATGATACCAGTGATGGAGTTAAAGGAGAAATGAGAAAATACCCTGCCTCGATAGTAGATGGTCGAGGGAGCCCAAGTAAGACATGATGGCCCAAAGCCCTCAAGCTTGTGCGTGTCACGTGATTTACGACAAAGGAGGCACCATCTTGAAAACGGTGAAATGCAACGGAGAGAGAGTAGATGGTACTGTAGACGGGTATTTAGCTGCCATAAGGGCGGAGGTTACAGTTCTAGCATCTCAGTGTCAAGGGTGATGATGGCGGCTTACCCGGCCGGAAGGAGACTGATTGCTGGTCATGTGCTACCGAGAGTGTGAGGTCGATAGAAATCTGTAGATTAAATATGGATAAAATAAAACCATTATAAAGCTGTCTGCCTCTGCAAAGTATTAATGATTTCTATAATAAAAGCGCTCAATTAGTGCTGCTGCTGCTGTTTGTGCAGTATTATTTTGCCTGTTCTCCTATTTTTTATCTCCTTCCGGTGTGGTCCGATCCGAGGAGAGAAATATGTAATGAGCGGCCAACAAAGCTGAGACCAGCAATTAATCTCTGCATCGTGAGCGGCATTACCGTCGACCACAGCAGTTAATAAATTCAGGAAAAATCAAAATATAAATCCCCATTCACTGTAAATAATATACCATATATCTATCAATATTTACAATTTATAGCGTTGACGGCACATGATTTTTTTTCCACGGCTCATCGCTACGGATACCTCGTTTCTTTCGGAGTGGGTGCACTGAATTTCAGGCCAACCACTCACAAGCGAGATGCCAAGACTCTGGCTCGGGCTCTCTCGCATCGATCTTCTGTGTTCTTCAAGACTCCCTTCTTACGATTGATCCAATCTCCAAAACACCTCCCTTCACAATCTCCTCTCCTCAATTGCTGAAGCAATTGATTCTTTTTTGTGTCTTTGTAGCATAGACGACGGTCACAATGTTCAGGAACGCTCTCCGACAGTCCAGCCGGACGGTGGGCGCAATCTCTGCTTCCGGCAGAGTCGCTGCAGTAAGTCCACCACGAAATATCCAACGAGGTCCAACAGAGCTCGAAGTCATCTTAATGCATCGATATATACTCGGTGAACTCAATTGAGTTTGCTGAGTGATAGATTATGATGGTTGACAGCTTTGTTGGGAGCTCCAACAGCTTCGTCTGCATTTTTTCGGGCTTTCGGCTAACTTTGATGTCAACCGCGTAGGGAAGAATTGCTGCACCAGCTGCCTTCAACGCTTCCGCCATCCAGGCCCGTACTTACGCTGAGGCTAAGGCTGCCCCGACTGAGGTTTCTTCCATCCTCGAGCAGAAGATCCGTGGTGTCCAAGAAGAGGCTGGCCTTGCCGAGACCGGACGTGTCCTCTCCGTCGGGTATGTCAACAACAATGCGACATCACGATTCGATGTCAAGCCCGGCATCTATATCGTGATATCAATGGGAATCGATGGCTGACAATAGTTGGAATATAGTGATGGTATCGCCCGTGTCCATGGCATGAGCAATGTCCAGGCCGAGGAGCTGGTTGAGTAAGTTTTTCACGATTCATGGTGTGACGACTCGATGCTAACAACAACAATAGGTTCGCCTCCGGTGTCAAGGGTATGTGCATGAACTTGGAGGCCGGCCAGGTCGGTGTTGTGCTTTTCGGTTCCGATCGTCTCGTCAAGGAGGGTGAGACCGTCAAGCGTACCGGAGAGATTGTAAGTAGCCCATACTCCCGGACCCTTTACTCCATCTAATCCATCACAGGTCGATGTTCCCGTTGGACCAGAGCTTCTCGGCCGTGTCGTTGATGCCCTCGGAAACCCAATTGATGGAAAGGGACCAATCAACACCAAGGAGAAGCGTCGTGCCCAGGTTAAGGCCCCCGGCATTCTTCCCCGTCACTCCGTCAACCAACCCGTCCAGACCGGCATGAAGTCCGTCGACGCCATGGTTCCCATCGGACGTGGTCAGCGTGAGTTGATCATTGGTGATCGTCAAACCGGAAAGACCGCTGTCGCTCTCGACACCATGCTTAACCAGAAGCGTTGGAACAACGGCACCGATGAGTCCAAGAAGCTCTACTGTGTCTACGTCGCCGTTGGACAGAAGCGCTCCACCGTCGCTCAGCTCGTCAAGACCCTTGAGGAGAACGACGCCATGAAGTACTCCATCGTTGTTGCCGCCACTGCCTCTGAGGCCGCTCCTCTCCAGTACATCGCTCCTTTCACTGCCACCTCCATGGGTGAGTGGTTCCGTGACAACGGCAAGCACGCCGTTATCATCTTCGACGATCTGTCCAAGCAGGCTGTTGCCTACCGTCAAATGTCGCTCCTCCTCCGTCGTCCTCCCGGACGTGAGGCTTACCCCGGTGACGTTTTCTACCTGCACTCGCGTCTTCTGGAGCGTGCTGCCAAGATGTCCGACAAGCACGGTGGTGGATCCCTCACTGCCCTGCCCATCATTGAGACCCAGGGTGGTGATGTGTCCGCTTACATTCCTACCAACGTCATTTCCATCACTGATGGACAGATTTTCTTGGAGGCCGAGCTCTTCTACAAGGGTATCCGCCCAGCCATTAACGTCGGTCTTTCCGTCTCCCGTGTCGGATCCGCTGCCCAGCTTAAGGCCATGAAGCAAGTTGCCGGTTCGCTCAAGCTCTTCTTGGCCCAATACCGTGAAGTTGCCGCTTTCGCTCAATTCGGTTCCGATTTGGATGCCGCCACCAAGCAGACCCTCGCCCGTGGTGAGCGTGTAAGTATCCCCGCATAGCACCCCATCAAAATGTACAGAAGCTAATTTCTCATCCAGTTGACCGAGCTCCTCAAGCAGAAGCAGTACTCCCCCATGGCCGTCAACGAGATGGTTCCTCTCATCTACGCCGGTGTCAACGGTCACCTCGACTCCGTCCCCGTCGACAAGATCCTTGTCTGGGAAGCCGATTTCCTCGCCCACCTCAAGACCAACGAGCAGAGCCTGCTCGACACTCTCGACAAGGAGGGTGCCTTGAGCAAGGACCTCGAGGCCCGCCTCAAGGAGTCCGTTGTCTCCTTCACCAAGTCCTTCATCGCATAAAGGACCAACACCTGCGCGTTGATTTCCTGTGTTTGTTAGATCCCCTCACTTCCGCGCTATGTATCTATCTCTTTAGTTGGCGGCGAGGCGGCCGGTTGCGAGCTGTCGCGCACGAGGGGGGGTAATGCATTAGCTGTAAAATAGAAACATCTACCTTAGAAACTGGAGTGTGTGATCTGATATTGTTACCTTAAATTGAATAGTTTGTGAAGCTGTCCGCACTCCTATGCGTGATCCTATGATTGATTGGTTTTGGATGTTCCTTGGGTTTCCCCCGTTTGGATTGCTATGAAGTCCGGGTAAGCGTGAGGCCATCGTGCTTGCTGTCTCTGCCTTTGTTTTTCTGTATAGTGCCATCTACATTGGTCAAGTTTATAAAGCTGGCTGGCCACTGCGATATAACCTCTGCAAAAATTGCCACCGGGAGGTATATATCAAGAACAATGGCTGAGGTCTTATGTCAAGTTGTCTTTTCGGCGTACTTCGGAGATCTGGAATTTGACAGTCGATTCTAATTCTGCAGTGTTCTACTCTTCAGGATTCTTCTTCTGGGCCGCGGCTGTATTTTGATGAGTGGATGTTCGAAAGCCGATTCTTTGTAGTGTATTCTACCCGGGAGGTTCTTTCATCCAGGTTCTCGTGATGTTTAACCAAGGGACAATGGTTGGCCTCATGGAGATGCTACCAACAGTTTGGTTTCAGTTCATATTGTGACAATTCATTTATTCCTTTTCACTCCAAACATCGAGCCTTCTCAAGAACCGTCTTTTTTAATGCATCATTTGGTGTCTATTCACTAAAAAGAGTGGCTAGTCCGTAGATGTTTTTATGAACCTCATCCTCCCATTCTCCCATGCTCTCCCATTGTCAATTTCATATCGTACATTCCTCTCCTCCCATATTCATCCATCTCCATAATCATCCGATCAGACTGTCCTATATCTCTTCTCCGCCATCTTCTCAAATCTCGGGTATAGTGCAAAAGCAAATGAACCCAGTGACTCCCAACCTTCGGACGAGACACTGCAATGTAACCCATCAAATAACCCCCCACCGAACACCTATCCCACTACCATATATACCACCAGTACTCCATTGTACGTCTATCCGTCGTGTAGTAACTCCCAGAACCATCCATATAGAAACCCTCCAGTACACTCTCCAGATAACTACCCGCATATAACTCCTATAGCACCTCCCCGACATCATAATAAAGGCATTTCCTTGAACGAAAGAACAAAAGATGAATCAGGAACCACGCACCGCAAACCATAAACCGTAAGCCACAGACCGTAGACCATAAACCATAAACCATGAACCATAAGCCGTAAACCATAAACCATAAACCACGAACCATAAACCATAAACCATGAATCATGAACCATAAACCACGAACAGTAAAGAAAGACTGAGATAATGAAAGCAAAGCTGTGATCTGTACAAGTGAATTTCCGCCGATGAAGAATGAGAAAATGAAAGTGAAGTTGTAATCTGTACAAGTGAATTTCCGGCGATGTATGAATGGGTCATTGGCGGCGCAGTAAACTTGCACCCAGTTGCTGCTGTCTGGTAGCAAACATAACAGCATGACTCTCGGCACATTACACCGAATTAGCCAAACAAGTAAAAACCCAGCAAGTTTGCATCATAACAAACTGCCAATGAAAGCATGTCCAGTTGAACACAATGCGAATTTTGCTGGTATAAGTCGGTATAGTCGCTCGAAACGAAAAACCCCCGTTGATTCTGGGAGGTATATATACGCCGACATCGAATATTACCATGGAGGGGACAAGATCTCCTCTATATTGAATTTCATAATCTCCGCCACAGCCTTGGAAGCCTCTTTCACACTCTCCATACTTATAGCGTATTTAGACTGTTCGTATTCAGCTTCGAATGCCGAGACAGGATCGGGCTGCTCAGGTCCAGCGTCTTTAGCCTTTGGAGCCTCAATTGCTGAAGAAAAAATGGAGCGCTCAGGTCCAGCCCCTCCCGCCTTGGCCGTTGAAACAGGCGTAGTATGAGTGCCCGCATGGGAATGAGTGTTGCAATTGACACATGGGCTGTCCTTGCGCCCTCTCTTATCGTTTTTATCGAATAAGATTGCACTCATTGCACTGGCCGCGCCAAAGATTGTAGCCTGCTCCTCGTGGGTGATCCCAGCATTATCCCCACCCTGCGACTGCGCCAGATGGACTGCACCGTATACAATGCCCCCAGTGTGGACGCCTGATTGACTGCCATAAGGACCCTTGGAATGAAGACGGATTAAAAGACCTTTGTCTGTAGCTCCAGGAAGGGAATCTTTATCGTGCCATCTCATGGCACCGAGCGGGCTGCGGACGACCTGCAGATGAAAGTCCGTATCGAGGATCATATCAGGAGGGCAATTGTGAGATGCTAATATCCTCACACCCATACCAGTAATAGCCACTCCGCCTAGCGTCATGAAATCGCTGGTGGGAAAAAGCTCAGCGACGTATACTCTGTCAAACTTGAGACTAAGAGCGACAGACTTTGCAGCGGCATCAGCTTGCGGACGACGGTGGGTATCCACAAACTCCAGAGTAGACATACGAGTGTTGAACGAAGTAGGAGGAGTTGTTGCTTGGGTCGATGGCCGTCCGGAGGTATTGAAGCTTCCAGTAGCGACGGTTGAACTGGAGCTATCAATCTTTGTCGCTTGAATGTGAGCCGCACGGATATCACTCTCGATTTGAAGCCTCTTGATTTCCGCCTCATGCTGCGAAATGCTGCGAATTGACTTCTTTCTCTGCCTTCGGATAGGCGCATCGGGATATTCGATTCGCAGAGCTGAAAATGTACCGTCCAGGACCTCTTGCACACTGAGAGGTGGAGCGCGTCGCCCATCGAATTCGCGCTGTGGTGTATTCGAGCGAGTTTCATCAAATCCGCGTTCTGGTGTATTTGGGTGGGGTTCCCCAGCCGCAGAAGTTAGATCTGAGCCAGAGTATGGCCTCGGCGTGCAAGTCCTCGTTATTGGTGAATATGGCCTCGCCGGATAACCAGCCAGGAGAGGAGACTTTAGTCCCCGAGTGAGACCCTGCGAAGTGGGAGACTCTGGTCTCCAAACGAAACCCTCTGAAGGGGGAGAATCTGAACCCCTAGCGGAGCGTCCTCCAAGGGGGGAGCCTGGGCCTTCATTGTCGCTCCCAAGGAGCGCATAATCCGAATTCACAGTATCCCTCTCCTTTGTTGAAGTACTCGAGTTCACATCAACAGAAGAATATGTGACATTGGCATGGGCTCCATTTATATATGGTGCCAAAAACTGTTCTTCAGAGTCACGTGCTGTGTCGTCGTCTTCGGATTCAGTAGCAAATCCCGCCATAAGTTCTTCAAATGTCGCAGGGTATTTAATCTCTTCTTCGTCTTCTCGTGGCTCACCGCATAGCAAGCGATGAGTCTCTTCGTGCATCCAGAGACTTCTAGGTCTGGCCGGTGGTTCACCCTCGAGGCAAGTCGGATCCCATACCTCAGTAATAGCTTCTGATTGAGCTGAGTGGAGACTTTGCTCAGAAAACGATATCTCCAGAACTGTATTGAGCTCGGCTGCACACACGGCCGCATATTCGGCCAGGTTGTGTCGCTGCAGCGCCGGGAAAGAATCTCTCGGCGCGCGCCCGAAGATGGCGAAGACTCCAACAGCTTCACCGTTCTTGGAAAGAATGGGTGCTCCAGCAAAGAATCTGATGTATGGCTCATTTAACACCAGCGGATGCTTTGCGAACCTCCAGTCCTAAAACAGTCAGTCTCGGTAGGAATCATTGGATAAACTGAAATACCTTTGTGGTATCGAGGATTACCAAGACTTCGGCGGTCAAGAGAGCATGAGCTGCAATGCTCACCGATCGCTTTATCATTCGGCAATTATAGGTAGATTCGGCCTTGAGAATCTCATTGCTGTTGTCGATTAGGCTGATAGATACCCCCGTGACTGCGAATTCTTCCTTCGAGGCTTGCACAAGATCTTTCGCCCTGCTTTCTTGAAGAGGGCTCCAAACACGTTCGATGGTGAACAATGAAGCTATCCTTCCTTCCTCGTTCACAGGATCCATAGCTGGGCAAAATGAAAATTGCTCGTCCATGGCGGGAGGCTTGGGAGGGTTCGAGTTACTAATTAGACCCTACATTGCCAGCATATTAGTTAATAGTTGGATATACGGATTCCAGAATAACTCTTACCGCGCGGAGTTGTTCTAAATACGAGATCCATTCATGCTTGTTTCTGAGGTCTGGTAGGTATGCCGCCTCTGCAATCTCGTATACTGACCTGAGAAGCCTCATATCAATCGGATGTGATGGTGGTGGTCCAGATCGAGGCTCGCGAACATGCTCCAGTGAATAGTCATTGGGGAAGGACGACCCAAAGTCGCTGACCTTTTGCACATCCGTCCAAACTGCTGATCCACTGATAGACGCAGAAGATTCGTTCCACGTTCCGGGCACTATTTCTCTTTGGCAGGCCCCATGCGAGATGACAGTTTGTTCGGGGTTAAAGTGATTATTGCCAGGCTCCTTGTAAGTTATCATGGACTTTCCGTCAAATGACCATTTCATATTAGTAGGAGGCGAGATGATCATCGAATCAGTTGAGTGGTTGTTGTCTTCCGAGTTGCCCGGATTTGATACCTTCCCTTGCTGTTTGACTGCAGCCTGTTCTTTCGCCTTCTTAGCATCTTCTTTCTCTTTTGCAGCTACTTTAGCAAGGTGCTCTGGTGAGGCATGCATGATTTGAAAAATCTGTTCTGGAGTTGGTGGCGGGAGGTGGTCAGGGAACGTCCAGAACCCTGGTTTATTGATGGCGGCGGCATTAACTGATTTGCCAGTCTTGTCTGGCTTACCCGACCCCTTGAAGAGATTCTTGAAGATATTCCTGCTGCTCTTTGAGACCGAAGCAGGTAGCTGGGTAGTCGAGTCGTCAGCGTAGTGGAGAGTACCTTTGCTATTGTCCGGAAACCCTTTGACGGCCTCACCACCATTGAATGGCGACCCGTTGCCCGAATTAGAAGCCATATTGACGGAGATCTAATCCGGTTGAAAGATCGAGGGGGTTTAATGCATGGATAGAATACGGAAGGCCGAGTATGACTTGAATAGATGAAAGCGGATGAGTGGTATGATGGGTGTGATAGGTGCTTGATGAAAGGAGCAACTGGAACAAATCCGAGGAAGTAACTCGCTCAGAAGCAAAACAGCAACTGAAGTGAATTCGAAACATTAAGTGAAGGTAAGTAATAGAGCTGGTTTGTGGGTGACCATGCTTAACAGCCAGACCACGTGCCACAGACTCTAGCTGGTGATAATGGCAACTGCATTGAATTGGAATCCCCTCAAAGGCCTGTGAAGACAAGCAAAAGAGATCATCTTCAAACGACTGAGAATAACAAGACCACAGGACAAGAGGCTCTCTTTCTTCCTGTGTGGAGTAGTAACTGTAATAATTTCGAGGCGGTTTGAATATGATAAAAAAGGGCTGGCTTATGAGGCGCCTCAGTATATCAGAACCACATGCCAGAGACCCCTTGCTAAGAACAGCAACTGCATTGGCAGAACTACATGCCAGAAGCTCCTCTTACTTAAGAATAAAACAAGCAATGAATACAAAGCAGTGTGGGTGTAATGACGGTTGGATTTCGACCGTGGGCTCGTGGCTTACTTGCCAGAGTCTTTTCCGCCGGGAACAGCAACTATAAGGAATTTGAGGGGATGTGAAGGCAAATAAAAGGTTTGGTTTTACTTAGAACTGTTTCAAAGGGACACAAAAGGTTTACAGAACTGCATCTACTATATTATGTGATCACTTCACACAGTGTTTGCACGCAGTTCTGAAATTGAAGGTTCATCAGCATTTTCATTTGTTAAATGCAACAATCCTTAGCCCGTATTCCGGACAGAAATGCTATGCGAACCCCATGCCGAACCCCAACCGACAATAAACCGTTCAAAATCCTGCAATTGATGTTAGTTGCTGCCTTTTCAATCTCGTCGCATACAGTAATTGGTATGCATCTCGGTTGGTACGTACTGAGAGGAGTGAAGAACCATCTGTTCTTGCCCGAGGTATAACGCTCCTCCAGTGCCTTCTTGACAGTCTTCTTTGCCTCCTCACGCTGCGAAACCTCCTTGAAGGTATCGGCAGTGACAACACCCTTGAGTCCCTCCAGCTCGAGCGTGTAGCGTGTTGGCATCAAGTGGTTGTAGTTGATGACCTTGATGAACGGCTTAACCTTGGAGCGCTTGGTCTGGCGGGCCTTGGACATGCGGCGGGTGATCTGAGACGGGTAGCGCTCAATACCGGCGACCAGTGCGTGAGGGTATGGGTGCGACTTGTTGCCGGAATCCTGGGGTTGGATGATCACAACCTATTGGACCTGTATTAGCCATTTGCTCATGTTCGCACTCCATGTCCACGCTCTGCCAATGCCCAATTCGCGCTCAATATTTTTCAGTCGCATCGCAGAATCGATTTATATCAAGCCGTCGCAGTATTGGATTTCGTATCTGGGAGTGGAGGGGCGGAAGAGCAATTTCGTCTCACCTTCTTTCCGGCAAATCTGCCCCGGGTGATGATGGCAACACGGCCAACCTTGAGGACTATTTAAAACCATAATCAGCGACAGGTTCTGGAGTATTCGTTTTGTGACCAGTATAGCTACTTACACTTCATGTCGGCTTTCGTTTGGCGTTGAGTTGTTGGGTCGATTCGTAGAGTCCCTCGTCGAAATGCACACTACCCAATTTCGAAAGTTTCGCTTGCTTGGAAAGAGCCGCAAGGGCTCGCAAACCCTAGAGATTGATGTGCGGAAGGAGCGGAGGAGCGGAGGGGCGGAGTGGCGGAGGAGGGCGGAAAGTCTTGGCGACTTAAAATTTACGATTGGTCCGTTACCCGCAACAAACGCGCTACTCTGATACGGACTAGCGTATAATGGTTGCCGAGTAACGAACTGATAGTAAACAAAACTTGCAAGGGCCAACCACGTCAGAGGTGCGAGGGTTCAATTGTATATGCCCAAAGCGGCAACATCGATTATCTCGTCTCTTGTCGTCGCATCGCTGGCAATATACTCCCCGAGTACCCCACTGACCCTACTTTGCTACCCCATATACCATACAACACACCATACAAGCTGTCTCAAATTACTCGAACCTTACAAATATAAATCATTGCATACTACAGCCGGATGTCAACATCCTAAGTGACAATTCTCGCCTTGCGATAGTAACGATGCCACTCAATGAGATGGACAGCTCGAGAGAGAACGAAAGGCGATTGAGGCACCAGAATTCCGGCTCAATCGATTTTGGCAAGGCCATGATCCCCATGTAAGAGTGCTCCGTGTTACGCAACACGCTCAAACGTTGCTGACAATAGCTGCTAGGTGGGATAGCTCTGATCCGGACAGAGCACCTCCTCCACTTCCATTAAACCCTTCATCACCAAGTGTTACCTCTCGGCCGAATACCTCGACTGCGATACAATCGGCACACGCAGCCCTCACAGAGAGGGGCCGAGAAGGTCCACTCGCCGCGAATAGTGCAGTAAAGCGCATGGAAACTCCAGAGAGATCTCTTATCAAGGGTGCTGCACACAAGCGCATGCAGTCATTACAAACAGGCCATGTACGAGACCTAAGCAACTTCATAGATGGTGGGGGCTTGTCGCCGACGAAGTCACCCGAGAGATCGCCGGAGAGGACGCCTCAACGTCCTCCATCACCAGACAAGAAGGACGACGAAGAACACAACGATATGACGAGATCACCGGAGAAGGAAAGCAGCCGCTCAGCTACACCTACAGCGGCCCCTACACTACGAGAAAACTTCAACGTGCGGCCATCACTACGCCGACCACAATCGAGCATTCTGAGCGACAGCAGTTCCCCACAGTCTGCCACGATGCTGGCCTTACAATCTATGTCCAACAGAGAGAGCCGAGAAAGTCGGGAAAGTAGGGAGAGTGCAAGCCCGCCACCTCCGGCGACCACTAATAACTCTACTGCGATGGTGCGCGTTCCGCAAAGTTTCGACGCAATATCAAACCAGATTCTCAGTCTTACGAGTATTGCAACGAGCCTTCAACGTGAGATGGCCCAGCTGAATCGCCGAAGCAAAGATAACGCCACAGACTTGGTGAGCCTGAAAGAGGCAACAAATGCGCGAGACGAAGATATCAGGAAAAGCCTTCGCGACCTTTCTACAAATCTGACTACGCCTACAAATCAATCACCCTACATGTTACGCTCAAGCGAGAACTATATGCTCGACGATAAACCCCATACCCCGCAATCAAGGAGCGTGAAGTCTATTTCGCTGCCACGGATACCAAGTCCAACGTCATTTTCGGCATCAATCGATCGCGGACTAACGGGGACCCCGGCCCCGACCTCTTACCACCCCGATGGTTCTGCATCCATCGCCCTCCTAGAGAAGGTTTTGAGAGAAATGGGGACCAAAGAAGGCCAAGACCTGCTCGTGTCCCGCTTGACTGAAGTCTCCAATCTGCTCTCCCATGACGGGATGGAGACAGCGAAGAAGATGGACGAGGTTCTGGATTTAATCAAAGAAGGTTCTGGTCACCGTGCGCTGGTCGTCAACAAAAGTGGCGGCAACAATTCCAGGCCTCGTGACTTCAGCTTCGAACAGCCTCCAAAATCAGAAGTAGATTACGACGGACTCCGTTCAGGGCCTATGGTTAGTCGTGTGGAGAATCTTCTTGGCGGTGGGTTGAAGGAGAGTGGGAAGTCTCGCGCGTCCGACATCATCAATGAAGACGTGTTGAAGTTAATCAAAAGCATTAAAGATAGCGTGGCACAAGGCGGCGGACTTACAGCTGAAGTCAAGGCCCTCGTGCGTGAGCTTCGGGGTGAAGTTCTTGGAATGGGCCGTGATATTGGGAGGAAACTCGAACAGGCAAGGAGTGACCCGAACGCTTCATCCCAAGACGCAGCCGCCTCCAACGAACAGGTAGCTCAGATTATAAACGAGGGGCTTCTGGATCTCAAACAGCATCTGGATCACGTAATGCGTGAAGCCCGTCGGCAATCATCGTCATCAGCCATATCCCGAAGCAATATTGATGGCCAAGAGGTGTACCACGCCGTCAGAAGTGCCCTCACCGACACCCAGCCCGCCGGAGTTGCTAAGGAAGATGTCATAGATGCAGTCCGGGAAGCATGGGAGAACTACAAGCCAGATATCGAGCTGCAGCACTTCGGATTAGAGCGTGAAGAGATGCTAACATGTCTCAAGGAAGGCATCCAAGAGTATATGCCTCAAGACACTGGTCGCGAAGTTGGTGCCACACGAGAAGAGGTGTTTGTAGCTGTTGTCGAAGGCCTGAAACACTTTACGCCACCTCAAGTTGAGACGGAGGCAAGCCTCTCACGGGATGAAATCCTTGACGCAGTGAGGGAATGCCTGGAGGAGTTTGAATTCCCATCTGCCCCTCCACCAGAACCCAGAGATATCGATACCATGAGAGAGGACATGCTCGATGCTGTTACAGAGGGTCTGAGTCGCTTCGATTTTCCAATCCAAACTACGCAAGGCAACGAACTTAGCCGCGATATTGGAGGAGATTCTCTTACGAAGGATGATGTTTTCGATGCCGTCAAGGCGGGTCTAGAGGATATACCACAAACTTCCGATGCCTATGGCGAGCAAATCCATGAACGTCTCCAAGAAGTTCTTGACGCTATGCACAGTGAATTTAGGGCTGTTTCTGACGAAGCTAAGCAGAATGTGGCAGCTCATGGGCGGGACACCGAACAAGTTCTTGATGCGACCAAGGATGGTTTCGAGAAGCTCCGAGTCGACATCGAGACTTACGTTGACCGTGCTGCTGACGTTACCGGAAAGGACGAAATTATTGACTGCATAAGGGACAACTTTGATGGGCTACGTGAAGAGTTAGCGCACACCATGGCTCATGGCTCGGATGTTTCAATGGAATCTGTCAGGCACGAACTGAACAGCTTCCGTGAAGAGTTAGCACACACCATGGCTCAAGGCTCGGATGTTTCAATGGAATCTGTCAGGCACGAACTGAACAGCTTCCGTGAAGCAATAGCCACCTCTGTCGTCCCAGCGGGATCGAGTGTTGATAGGGACGAGATCCTTTCTACCCTGAGAGATGGACTAGATGGTCTCCGAGCAGATATGGACAGGCCGAGGGATAGTGGTGAGAGCATCTTATCTGGAACAGGGGAGATTCTAGACGCTCTTCATGACGGACTCAATAGCTTGAGGGTCGAAGTTGAGAGGATTGGTAGCAAGCCTGTTGATATGACAGTGAACTACGAGATTCTGGACACCCTCAAGGCTGGCATGGAGGGCTTGAGGCTTGATATCGACCGTCTTCGTGACAGTGCATTACACGACAACCATAGCAGCAACGGCGACAGGGACATTGCCGCAATTACTAGCGGTGCGGTAATTGCTACCGAGGGCCTCAAACGGAACGACATTGAGAACCTCGAAGTGTTAATCTCTCAGTTGGGAGCTAAGGTTGAGTCACTCGAAAATATGCCTCCCCAGTCAACGGTGCCCCCAGCGGATTCGGTGTGCAGAGAGGATATTATTCATATGGAGGAGACCTTACGTCATGTGCAGGAATCTGTTGTGGAAATGTCAGGCCGACAGCCTTCCCAGGTCAGCGAGGAGAGCGTACACAAAGAGGATTTTGAAGCCATTGAGACACTCCTTCGGAACACCAAAGCAAAAATCGATGATTTGGACCCGGAACACCTTGTCAAGAAGGATCACCTTGACGCCGTCGAGGATATTATCAGAGAGACTCGAGACTCAATCAGCGATATCTTGGCTCAAATTCCAGAAACGGCAAAGCGAGAGGATGTTAGCATTGTGGAGGCTCTGGTAAAAGACGTTATGGTCATGCTTCAGGATGTCAAAGATGTCTCAGAAAATGATGGTAACGTTGGAATCATTGTGCTCGGCGTCAAAGATCAAATTGACAAGATGATCACCGACGATCTTGCCGGACTTGCTAGCAAGGAGGATGTTAATACCCTCGGTGACATAGTCAAAGACATGAAGGATGCAAACAATACCGCCTTCGAGGAACGCCAGGCAGAAATCGTCGGTGTCGGCAACCGAGTCAGTGAAGTCAAAACACTCCTCGAGGAATTTAGAGACGCAATCAAGTCGAAGGTCGAAGAAGGCACTGCAGGCGTAGACTCGATCAGCAAGCTCTTGGAAGGTCTGGGGCCTGTTATCAGTTCCAATGCTAACATCACCGAAGATGTCAAGGAGGTCTTGGAAACCATAAAAGTCGAGTTCGAACAATCCAATGCTGGGGTTGTAGGCGCGAAGCTAGAGTCCGACGAGAAGTTTGAAAAGACTTGGGAAAAGATTGACGAGAAATTCGAGGACTTGATGCTAAAATATGACGATGCCCAACTAGCGGCCGAGTCCAAAGAGAAATCGGGTGAAGAGAGGAGGGTCGAGTCCGACGCTGCACTCCAGGATACCAAGTCGATTGCGGAAGAGCTGAAGTTGCTCATCAACACGCTTGGCTCCACCTTAACTGACTCGGTCGATAAGATGGAGGAGGCTTCAAAAACAGTCTTCAATCGTGTCGAGGATACCTATTCGAAACTTGAAGAGACCCATACTGAGGTTAGGACCGAAAACCAGCTCACTCGTGATCAAGTCATGAAAACCCTTTGCGCAGTTGAAGATGTGCATTCCAACGTCAACGATTACAACCCGAAGATCCTCAATTCCATCAAGGACGTGCTATTGATTGTCGGCCAGCATTACGAACACTCCAAGACATCAACCGATACTATCCAAGAAAAGATCAAAGAGCGTGACGTCGCCTCATTGTCCTCTGTTCAAGGGCTGCTGCAAAATACGCCATCAAACAAATATGATGACGGAGAGGTTCAAGAGAAGTTGAACAAGCTCGTCGATCATATGCACTCTGCGGGCAAGTCGTTTGCCCAACTGGATATGCTTGACGAGATCCATCGTAAGGTAATGCAAACAGCCGCCGAGGTTTCCGAATTTGTGTCTATCCAAACGCAGCGCATTTCCAACGATCACGAGGACAAGGTCAAGGAGGCCGACGAGGCAGCGATTACGCTTGAGAAGAGACTGGCAGAACAGGAACGTGTCGAAGCAGACGTTGCCAGGCAACGCGCTGAGGAGCAGCAGCTGAAAGACTCTGTAGCCTTGCTCAAGGCAGAGCAAGACGGTCTCTTCCAGCAAAAGATGCGTCTTTCAGCCGACGTCTCAAGCCTCGAGACAGCCCTCCGCATCCGCCGTGAAGAACTTCACAACATGGAAGCTCGCGCTGAAGGACTCGAGCGCCGCATCCTCGAAGGTGTCATCGACCACTCCCGTGCCTTCCTAATCGGCAAGACCAAAGGCCGCGACCTGATGAACCTTAAGCGTGTCCCCAGTCACGCAGCATCCACAACCGGCTCGGCAACGAGCGGCGCCAGCTCGTCACGGAACCGCTCCGCAGGCACGATGCACAGCGCTGTGGGCATGGCCATGAATGCTCCACCGCGCGCTGTCGTCAGCCATCCCATCTCCAACCCCGCCGGCGCCTCGCGACGCAACTTCTCCCTCAACCAGATCACAAATAACGTCCCCACCGGCGGCGTCAAGCGCAGCCACAGCGTCAAGAACTCGAGTGGTAGTGGGGCACTGAGGAAGACGAGTTGGGGTGGTAGTATGCCCCGTCACGGCTACGGGGACTTGAATAAGGAGAACTTGGCCCTGAAGGAGAGTGATGAGGAGAGTGCCCATGAGGATGATGGGGAGGTTAGCGATAGTGGGACGTTGAGGAGGAAGAGTGGTGGAACGGTGAGCACCATGACGGGGACGGATGTTAGTGGGAGCATTGATGAGGGGACCGAGTATAGCGAGTCAGAAGAGGGGAGCTATTATGACGACGACGAGGAGTCGGCGGTGGGGGCTGAGGGGAGAGGAGTGGTGATGTATGAGCAGCCTGCTTAGTTGTTGGGATACTGTCTGTTTTGCTTGTTTTGTTATTTGTCTGTCTGTTGTCTTTGAGCGAGAGCGAAAAGGGAAGCCATTATCTGAGTGTACTTGGGTTTGGCGATGGGGAAGGGTGTTTGGAATTCGGCTGGGGGGTATGGGTGGGATGGGACGGGACTGATTGGGTGTTTGATGATGAACTTCTTTTTCACTTTTTATTTTACTTTAGGGAAGCGATGGTGTTGTGGGAGGGTTTCCATAGGGGGTTGAAGTGAATTGATTACTTTGAATTAAATCTTGTGCGGTATTTTGGATGACTTTGCTGTGATGGCGATCTCTCAGGTCTTGATGTTTGTATTGTTTATTTGAAGGGCTTTACTGTAATACTAGGGTTTGAACTTGATTTGAGTGATGATAAAGTATTGGTTATTATTGTCTCGGGGCAGTGTTGCCCGAGTGCCGCTCCGAGTACTACTCGAGGATGCTCGAGTAGAGTACCCAAAATTGAAGCTCGAGTACTGTGAGTAGTACTCGCATATAAAATAGAAATTGACTGTATTTACTATTCTAACTCTCATTATCTGCATCTTCGCCGCTGTCTTCGTCGTCGCCTTGTGATATAATACCCCAATTCCGTAAGCAAAGTAGATATCTAAGTGTAGACGGTGATAATCGGTTCCGTTTCTTCGTGATAATATCACCACCGACACTAAATACTCGTTCTGAGTCCGCTGAGGTAGCTGGAATAGCTAGGTGGTCCTTTGCAATACGAGCGATTAATGGATATTGGTATTGCTTACTCTGCTAATATTTAAGAATATCCGTGTCTCTACCAACTGTCGGCTCCTTCATCCATCGCTTCCATTCTGGTTCAATATCGTGACGGCTTTGTGATACGTATAGCTCGTCTTCTAAGTCTATATCAATATTTGTAGCTTGCTCTTCTGTATCTAGATCTTCATCTTCGATACTGTTAATAACGTTTGCTGCTCGAATATCAGACTCGCGGCCTGAATATTGATAGAAGCAGTCCTGCCACTGTGCTTTCGCCCTGTTCTTTTTTGTTGAGTACGTGCTGTCTTTCCATATAATATTGAAAACGTTGAAATTATACCGAGGATCACAAATTGTAGCAATCGTAGAGTGACTCTGTTGCTGATTTGTTGCTAGAGTATAGTAATCGTCAAGCTTCTTTAATGCGATCGAAGCAGCATTTGCAATTAGGCTTCGTTCTGGTGGCTCGCTTCTTATGTCCTCGAGCTTCTTAATCATTCTCATATACTGCGGAACAGCGTAGTTGAGAGTTGGATAAGAAGAGCCCTGTAACTTCTCAGTTAGACGGACGAAGATATAGAATAGCTTCAACAAGTTATGTAGCGTAGCCTAATCTGTTGCTGTTAAAGCAATATCCCTCATACTAATATTAAGTTGCTGTGATGCGCATAAAGCTGTAATCGGAACCTGAAGCTTTAAAGCTATATTAATCATTTGATAAGTTGAGCTCTAGCGGACCGGCATATCAAGTGTTAACTGACAGACTTTGATGCCTACAGCTTTACACTGATTCTTCAGGGCGTCTTTCCATCCACGACGGTTACGAAATACACATATATGACGCCGGAGCTTAGCAAGAACAGTCACAATCTCATTTTCAGTAACAGTTGGTATTCGTGCTGCCCTAATCTCAAGCCGGTATGCCTCTACCCTTTCGTCTGGCGTTGCCTTTAAGGAAGATAGAGCAGCTTGAACAGCAATATTGATAATATGACCAATACAGCGTACGTCTCCTGCTTTTGCTGTATAAGCCCATGGCTGTTTAAGGGTAACAGGTTGCGCTGATGCCAGTTTCTCATATTCTAACAGCATAGTTGTATTCGTAGATGCATTGTCTCTTGTAACTGTAAAGATTGCAGGCGTAATACTATAATCGTCCGTCACATTTATCATCTGTTTAGCGAGGTATTCGCCAGAGTGGATTGGCTCCTGAAGGTGTATAACGTCAAGTATGGTATTTCTCATTTCCTAATTATCATTTATCCAATGCACTGTAACTGCTGCATACTCAGAATAGTTTCGAGCAGACCACGTATCTATCGTTATTAATAGTCGTCCACCGCCTATAATATGCTGCTGTAATTCTACTTGAAGCCGTGCTTTATGATAGCAGAACAATCGATATAGGTCTCGTCCGACGGTAGTTCTACTTACCGTTAAGACCGCTGGGTTTAAATGATGAACTAATTGCCGGAAGGAGTGGCTTTCAACAAGGCGTAAGGGCAGATTATTTGATACTACAAAAGAGAGTAAGAGCTCTCTGTATTTCGACGAGCTTGGTGCATTACTTGGTGCTTGGCGGGGCTGGAAAAAGGCAGAAGCAGGAGCAGAGGGTGTTGAGGAGTTTCTAATTGTAGACGAAGACACCTTCTCGTATTCTGCGTATATAGATGGATGCATCTTCTTTAGATGCTTCCAAAGATTACTCGTTGTTTGACTCTTGAGCGGCTGGCTTGGTATATAGCTACAATCGGTTTGAAGGCATTGATACTGGATCCTCGCAGGTATCGTCTCTAATAAAGTACGATAGAATAGCCCTTTTGTAAAGAGTATCGAGGTAGAGTCAGGTAATTGAACTCTTAGAGGCAGCATATTCCGTGGCGGAATAAGGGGTGGTAGCTCTAAAGCATCAGACTGATACTCAGCCGGCACCGGCGACAGCGATGAGCCACTCATTATCACAATTAGGAATATTACAGCACGCGCAAGTAAGTAAAGCTTCATTTATCTATTCTATATACACTCAATTACCCCTCTTTGCCAAGGGCTTGGCAGTACTCCGAGTACTCGGAGTAGTACTCGGGGACTCGCCGAGTACTCATAAATATCACCCGAGTACAGTAGTACTCGGGTACTCACCGAGTACTACTCACAGCGAGTAGTACTCGGGCAACACTGTCTCGGGGCTCGATTATAAAAATACTTCAAAATTAAAATATTTTATGATAACTGCCTCACAATTTATTGATGTCAGTTTTTATTTTTTGTTTTAAATATTCCTATATGAGAGTCTTTTTTAACCTAGTTATAAAGTCCAAGATAGGATCTCTTTTTCTATTCCACCCCCTTCTTTCTCTCCCAGATGTAAACTTATTAGCTCGCCGCTCTGGCACCCCAGACCTGGAGTCTCTTAACACCTCCATCGGGGATCATAACCAGCTTAACATGCGTAAACACCTTCCCCTGCTCCATCGCCGCAAACTCATGCAGCGCATCCGGCCCCGTCTTACTCTCCGCAACAAGCTCAACCCACTCCCCCTCCTCATTCCCCGGCTCCCCGCTTCCCCCCCAATTCAACCCCTCCACCCTCACCATCTGCGGGAAGTTCCCCCTAAAATGCGCCGTATCAACCACAACCCTCTCAACCGTCCCCTTAGCACCAAGCTTAACAATCGCCCAATCAACATGCTCCCCCCTCGTCCTCCTCGTCTCCCACCCATCCCCCATATCCTTCCCCCGTCCCGGCAACAAAAGGTTCGAAATCACCCCAAAATGCTCATCACTACACGACAGCGCCACGCCTCCATTCTGCGCCGCAGCGAGATCAAACACCGCCCCCGGATCCAAGGGGAAAATCGGCACCGCTTGCCCGAACAGCCGGAATCGCGCGATCCCACCATCGGGATACATATTAAGCCGAACATGCGTATACGCCTTCCCCGTCGGCTCAGCGAGTTCCCACCCAAATCGCGCAGAGGGTCCGCACTCCTCGATCCCGAGAATAGGCTCCCACTCCCCCCGCCCGCCGGCCCAGGAAACGACTTCCTCGTCGGAGGGGGAGAATACGCCTTCGACGGAGATCTCGGGCGCGTTGTTGCCGGTGAAGAAGGCGGTGTCGATTTCGATGCCGGTGATTGTGCCGGAGGCGACGCCGAGACGGATGATGGCCCAGTCGAAGGGGGAGGGGTTGTGGCGCCGCGTTTCCCAGCCGTCGAACCAGGCGCCGGTGTAGACCATTTTGCCGGCTTCGTGGATGGGGGTTTGGGGGTTGAGGAGGTTGGTGGAGGGGGCGAAGTATTCATCGGAGCAGGCGAGGATTTTGCCGCCGAGGGTGGAGGAAATGAGGTCTGGGATGTTAGTTTTGAGCAGGTGTGAGGGTTGGGTGTGTAGCAAAGTGAGGGGTGGGATTGAGTGTCTCCATTGTCATGATCGAGTCTCATAAGCCAGAAATGAGTGTACATGGTCGCGAGTTCTCATAAGTGAGTCTGTAGCCATGGAGTTCTCATATCTAGAAACGAGTCTCTAGCCATGGATGGGCAGCCGTAGCTAGAGCAAGCAGCTAACTATAGCCCCTCCTCCCACGCAGCCCAATCACCCCGCCATGGAAGCCTTCGGGCTGCAAGGCAGGAACGAAGCAGAAAGCAGGCAGCCGTGCCTGCCACCTGATATTTCTTTTGGTCTGCAGCCTATAAGGCAGGAACGAAGCAGAAATCACTAGTCGTGCCTGCCATCTGCTCTTTCCTTTGGCCCTGAGGATTATAAGGTAGGAAAGAACTAGAAAACACTAGTCGTGCCTGCCATTCGCTCTTTCCCTCATCGAACCATCGTAACAGACCGGGAAGGAACGATAAAGTAAGAGCGCGGGGTAGTAAGACAATCAAAACACACCGATGTTACCCGCCTTGAGGGTCTCATTGATCTTCTCAGCCGGGACGGAGGTGGCAGCCACCTTCTCAACTTCATATGGGCGTTGGCCAGACATGTTGGGTATGGATATGGGTATATATTGTAAAATAGCAGGTAAATTCGTTATAATCGTCCCAATCTTCTCTCCGTGTCTGTATTATCCTCCTACAACCCCTTTTCAAGGCGGCAGATATGCCCTCCTTATATACACCATCACCCCACGGGCGACGGCAACAGACAATTCGCCCATCGCACATGACAAAACTGACCTTCCCCTGAGTCGCCGTCTCTCTCTCGTCGGCCCTGCAATTTCGAAGGTGACGATGACAATCCCGTGACTTTCGGCGCCAGCGACTGGTCAATTGGAACGGGAGAGAAGGCTATCAGGTGTTAGCGTCAGGTAATTCTCAGGTGATAGCGTGGAACTTCAACCCGGATTATCCCTGATCCGCAGATTCTCGTGACTTTGGCTAGGTTTTTGGTTATCTTTTCAGGTGATAGCGTGGTATCTGAGTGGGATTTTACTGTTTCTGGTCATGGATAAGGAGGATAAAGAGGATGAAAGGTAGTATCCCTCAGGTGAGCACTGAGTTTCTATAAGGTGAGCGGCCGAAGCCAGCAACTGCAATTCCGTCATGTGACCACAGAGTTTCTCTCCATTCTTCAATATCAATATCGACGTAATAGAACGTAATAGATTTCTCTACTTAAGCTCACGTGTTGATACTTTTCTCAACTCACGTGCTTCTAGACTGCTTTAAGACAGATGCATGTTTGTGAGCTGTAAGCCATCCTGTGAGAGATCTAGACCGCCATGCTCGAGTATAACCTCCATAATGAGGCATGACTCGCATAGCCATGAATATAAATGTATAAGTATAATCAATTCCCTCTGTATATGTATATATCTTATCATATTTAAATGCCGTATTATCACTTTGATCACAACCATGTGTAGAGTTACTTGTAGTGTTACTCAACAATACTATGCCTATACCGTTCTCCAGTGTCACCATTAATGTCTCACCACATAAAACCCCCCCTATTCTGTACCTCCGATTCTACCCTTCCCATGATTCACATTATTCAGATTTATTCCCAATTTTGAAACTATTGATCCCCTTTGCATATTTGTACAACGAGGGGGCGTTCGGCTTACCGCCCTCCTGCATTTCCCATCCTGCATCCCCTGACCGCCTTTCGATAAGCCGACCCGACCTTATCTTATCGCTGCCCACAACAAATTTCGACTGACTCCCCCACAATCCCATCCCACCCGATCCCTTCTCACCCTTCCCCTCCGACTCATACCTCAAACCACCTTTTGTTTATATACTCAATTCCACCACAAAACTCCAACAACGCCCCTTACACATAACCAACATCATGGCTTCCAAGGGAAAGGTCTGCCTCGCCTACTCCGGTGGTCTCGACACCTCCACCATTCTCAAATGGCTGCTCGACCAGAACTATGAGGTCGTCTGCTTCCTCGCCGACGTCGGCCAGGTATGTACAACATCTCCAATCCCCTACCACCTCCATTTTCACCAGCAACACTCCCAATTGCAGGCATATACCTTATCAATGGATACGCAATCTAACACCCCACCTAGGAGGAGGACTGGGATCAAGTCCGCTCCAAGGCCGCCGCCATCGGCGCCACGAAGATGGTCATCACCGACCTGCGCCGCGAGTTCGTCGAGGAGCTCTGCTTCCCCGCCATCCAGTGCAACGCCATATACGAGGGAAGGTACCTGCTCGGCACCAGCTTGGCCAGGCCCGTCATTGCCAGGGCTCAGATGAAGGTTGCCGCTGAGGAGGGATGTGAGTATTTCCATTCTTGGGTGAGGGGTAATCTTGAAAAGAGGTGTTTTACTGACTTTTTGTTTTTAGGTCAATTTGTTAGCCACGGGTTAGTGATTCCATGAGTTGGTTACTGAGAGGGGTACGATGGTGTGGTGGATGTGCTTCTTCTCATAAGTTATTAGATTGCCATCCATTGAGCCATCAATCTTTCCCCAATTACCCCGCAAATGCGTTACACAGAACTACCAACTAACCACCACCCAGCTGCACCGGAAAGGGCAACGACCAAGTCCGCTTCGAGCTTGCCTTCCTCACCATCGACCCCAAGATCAAGATCATTGCCCCATGGCGCATGCCCGAGTTCTTCGAGCGCTTCCAGGGCCGCAACGACCTCCTCGACTACGCCGCCTCCACCGGCATCCCAGTCACCTCCACCAAGGCCAAGCCATACAGCATGGACGACAACATTGCTCACTGCTCCTATGAGAGCGGTCAGCTCGAGGACCCATCCAAGCCACCACCAACTGATATGTGGACTCGGTGCGTACACCCTTGCGAAAACTCGACGGGGCAATACCCCGCGAAAAAAATACAATTGCTAACTTTTGTAGCACTGATGACCCGATGACGGCACCTGCCACCCCACAAGATATCCAGATCCACTTCGAGAAGGGTATCCCCGTCAAGCTCACCACTGAGGGCAAGGAGATCACCGACAGCCTTGAGCTTTTCATCGCTCTTAACGCTATTGGCAAGCTCCACGGTATCGGCCGTATCGACATCGTCGAGGTTCGTAGCCTGTCTACCCCTGTTATGTGATGATTGCTAACTGATTTCGTGATAGAACCGTTACGTCGGCATCAAGTCCCGCGGCTGCTACGATTCCCCAGCCATGACCATCGTACGTCTCCTTCCCCACTGGAACCCAGCACTTTTGCACACAAGCTAACACCCTCCAGCTCCGCGACGCCCATCTCGATATCGAGGGTCTCGTCATGGACGGCAAGGTCCGCGCCCTCCGCGACCAGTTCGTCACCCACGCCTGGTCCGAGATCCTCTACAACGGTCTCTACTTCTCCCCCGAGCGCGAGTTCGTCCAGAACTCCCTCGTCTTTTCCCAGAAGAGCGTCGTATGTCCTCCCTCCACCCTCTCTGTGGGAAAGAAATAATGTGTGCTAACGATTTGACGTAGAACGGTGAGGTCAGGATGCGCTGCTACCGCGGTAACGTCTTCATCCTCGGCCGCTCCTCGGAGACCGAGAAGCTGTACTCTGAGGAGGAGTCCTCCATGGACAGCTTGGTTGACTTCAGCCCTGTTGATACCAGTACGTTCCCTTCGCCACCCCCTTGTCCCCATCCTTTCTCCCCCACATCCTCCCCCTTTTCACCTTATCGGGGCGTGCTAACATACCACCAGCCGGATTCATCAACATCAACGCCATCCGCCTCAAGAAATACGGCCAAGCCAAGCTCGAGGCCGGCGAGGGTCTCGGCACGAAATAAATGCTTTTCCATCCATCCCAACTCCACTAAGTGGGAGGGGATCAAACAACGGAGAAAGCAGCTGTTTCGAGACGTGTAGGGGAGTAGTTACGCAGGAAGGCGTTCTTGAAAACAAAAGAGGGGAGGGGCGGTTATGAAAATGAAAATGATATAATACCGTGGGACTTTAAAAGTTTGACATGGGAAGAAGGAGGGGAAAGAGGGAGGGGAAGGGGAGGGGGAGGTAATAGTAGGTAGGTAGCGAATTCAGGATTTGGCTGCCATGTTTTTTTTGATTGAGTGGTTTATTATTATGCTACTGTTGGTGTCTGTGTGCACTGTTGATTTCTGTGATTGGGGTGTATGCTGTTGGTGTCCATGATCGAGGTTGTATATGAAAGCACGTCGGCGGCAAAGGCTGGCCTAGACTACCCCGCCGCCCTCTTATTCCCGCCCAACCTATTTCCCAGTCTCGCTATAGTCAAACAGTTATTACAACAATACCAAGCGTCCATCTTCTCAATCCCCCAATCACTCATCCCCGCGACCCCCCATCTCTTCTCTGAAAACGCTAGACACCACGTACATATAATCCCCCACCCCCCGTCAACAGACCCCCAAAAAATATCCGCGTCCCCCCCGAGTACCTCCTCTCCTTAATCCCACAGGGAATACAGAACCGCTCAATTCTATGTTCGTATGCACTGGCCGGTCCGAACTTTTAGCGCTGCCCTCTCATCATCGCGTTGGAGAAGGAGAGCGGAGACCGCAGCTTGAGACAGTAGCAGCAGGCGAAAAAGTCCCTCGGTCCGCGCTGCTTGTTTACGGGTGTGCGGGTGTGGCAGGGCCAACGCTCGATGATGAGGAGATCGTGCATGTTGTAGACGTTGTTGCTTCGAGGGTTAGAGGCCGGATGGGTTTGTTCGGGTTGATGTGGTTGTGGAACACTGTTTTGTGGGGAGGGGGTGTCGGGGTTGGGGAGAGTGTAATGGAGGAGGCGGCAGGTCATGAATAGGGCGACCTGGTAGGGATAGCGGAGGTAGCTTGTTATCTGGAGAAGAAGCTCTGTGGGCAAGTCCAGGAGGGTTGTTGGTGCCATTGTTGGTGTGGTGGGAGGTTGTTGGAGACGGATTGTCGATGGCAAGACTCAGGATGAGAATAGCACGGTGAATTTATTTCATTAATGAACAAAGGATGAGGCCGTCACAAGGGAATAAGCAGCGAAGAGTGAAGAATCGCCATATTGTCTCTAGAAACGCTGAGAATGGCCATGAAGAAGTTGAGAGCGAATAAATGCCCCGAAGCTTCTGTAAACGCTGAGATGAGTGATGCAACGCCATGCAGCTCCCCGATCCCTTTATCTCCTGTCGACGATGTTTCGAAGAAGTCAGAATATGTTTGCTGTAGGCCTCATAATGATGTTAGTAACGCCATACTTAATTAGAGGATTGCTCTACTCACTATTCGGACACGGTGATCTGGCAATCTGAGAAGTCGTGCGAGACATTAAAAGGGGCTAGGACGAGGAGTTAGTAATGCTTTATGCGAGTAAGGTATTTCAGTACTTACCATTCTTGTAGTCGGTTTCCTGGCGGCAGTATTCACATCTTTTATTCTTAACCCCATAAGTTTCGAATCTATACTTCTCACGCTCGAATCCACCACACGCAGAGCACGCAAAACCAAAGCACCCCTTCCACCCCCCAATGTGAAATTGTTTCCCTCGCAAATAATGTCCTCTGTGGATCCCGCAAGGTATACAGTGGCGCATCAGTCTGTAATACATACTAGATTTACCACGTTTTCCCTGATCGCCTTTCATCTGTTTGGATTCAAAGTTCCAGCCGGAACAAATCTTCATACAGAAGCGGCAAGCGAAGAAGTCATCCTTGTCTGGCTGCCGCTTTTCGAGGGGCCTGGGATGTGGGGATGCGAATTCAGGCCAGATTTCGATTTCGAGGAGGTCTTCCATACTGAATACCCTTTTGCGTTTTGGGGGATTGGCGGTTTGATTGGGATCAAGTCTGGCATAGAGCTCACGACAGGTGAATGACAGGGCTAGGTGAGAGCCATAGCTGAGGTTGTTTGTTATTTGATAGAGCAATTCGAGTGGCAAGCTGAACAAGGTCGTTGTGGTCGCCATGGTTTGTGAGGTTAGAGGTGACGTTGAGAGTATGAAGAAAGGTGCTTGATGATAGGAGTATGAGGGTATGTGGTAAACAAACGCTAAAAAGAGAACAAAGAAAAAAGGGGTGAATAAACGCCCCGTAGTCTCTGTAAATGCTGAGAAGACTGATCGAATACTCGTTAGTTTTCTATATTCTTATTTCCTTGTCATCACTAAGGGATCTAAAAGAGATGGGAATTAGTGATTCTTTATTTGAGTGTCTGAGAATTTACTATTTAGGGAGAGATCCTGTACTTCGAGTAGTGGCTAATGTGTACTATGGTGATGAATTGGTGATGCTTCATGTGAGTATATTATTTAAATTCCCACTATCTCTAAGTAGAAGGCGGCCCCCTTTTCTCATCACCGCTTTCCCGACAAGTATCACAAGTAAACTCAACCTTCTCACCCTCAAACCCCGTCCGCTCCAGCACAAACCCTTCACACTTAACGCACGTAAACCCATAACCCCCCGACATCCCACCAAAAGGATAACTCCGATCTCTAGGATACATCCTCCCCGCAGCCCCACACGGAATACAAATGCGCCAGGCGCTCCGATCTCTCCTCCTTGTCTCCTCCTCATCCCTATCGCGCTTCCAGTAAGCGCGGTTAAGATGCCTGTTAGTGAAGTTGATAGCGGAGACGATCTTGCAGCAGTAGCGGCAGGCGAAGAAGTCGTTTTTGCTGGGCATCTGACGTGAGACACGGTCGCCGCCGAGGGATGGTGCGAATTCGGGCCATAGCTCTATGGCGAGGAGGTCTTGCATGGTGTAGGGTCTGTCGTTGCCGGTGGAAATGGTGCGTCGTGGTCGTGAATTAGGGTCTTCCACTCTGGCATGGAGCTCGCGGCAGGCGAATGAGAGGGCGAGGTGAGATGGGTAGTCGATGTAGCTTGTTATTTGGCGGATGATTTCGGTTGGCAAGTTCAGCAAGGTTGTTGATGATGTCGCCATGGTTTGTGAGATTAGAGGTGACGTTGAGTATGAAGAACGATGCTTGACGATAGAAGTTCGAGAATAGGCGATATAATCCACCAACAAGGATAGCAGAGGCAGTAAGAGTGTATAAACTTTATTTCGTCTCCAACGCGCGATAGCACCAACCACAAATCGATTCCCCTGAAGACGTTTCCAGGTGTTTCGTGATGCCACTACATCCACGACACTAGCCAGCTGCGCACCGTATGCAAGTCTGCGTCAACCTCTTCCTCTGGATCTGATCGTATGACTTGCCATGTCTGTGTACAAAAGAAGAAGAGAACTTGATAACGCGGCGGATTTTTAAACAGACTTTACAGGCCAAGAAGTCCGTAAAACTGTCCATAGGACATACCGTGTATGGCAATAGAGCGGTGTATTTAGGGTTGTACTCTCGCCATGCCTCAATTTCGAGAAGGTCCTCCATGGTGTAGGCCTTTCCACGGGCCGAGACAGCGAGAAGTCGGCGACGGGTATCGAGTTTGACATAGAGCTCTCGGCATGTAAATGAGAGGGCAATATGTGAGCCGTAACTACTCTGCTCTGATATTAGATGGAGCAGTTCGACTGGCAAGCTTAGTAGGGTCGCTGTTGTCGCCATGGTTTGTGAGATGCGAGGCTGATGAATGTGAGGCAGTGTGGTGTCTTTGATAGAGCGACCTTGTATCAGGGTTCAGGACGATTCTTTAGAAAATAGGTGCAATAGCAGGGCGTGAATTTATTTTATAAACAAACATTTAAAGTCTAATAAAGAGCCTGAGAGTGAATAAATGCCTGGTGCCGCCCTGTTCTATTGCTTTCTGTCTAAATCGTTTACTTACCGCACATTACTATACTATTGTCTCCTGCATATCCTCTGCAGCACGCAGCACAAAGCCACAGCCCTTTTGATCCAACCTGAATCACCTCGTAATCACCACACTTCTTGCAAACATTCAGGTGCTCCTCTGGCCGCCCCATCGACTTAAATGTCGATCTGTGGTGATACCATCCACACTTGATCCCACACGGTATACAGAACCGCCATTCTCTGTGCACTGTGAGGTCCAGGGTTTTCTTACCCCTATTCTTGTACCAGGATCTGTAGCCCTTCTGTGGGTTGATGAACATGGCGGTTAGGCGGAGGCGGAGGCAGATGCGGCATGCGAACCGGTCGGTTGGTTTAGGGTTAGGAAATCCGAAATAGGTGTCCCATGAGACGCCGTACTCTGGCCAGTTCTCTATCTCAAGGAGATCGAACATGGTGTATGTTTTGACTTTCGCCTTGGAACGTGGTGGTCGAGTGTATGGCTGACGAGGGGTATCGACTCTGTGGTAGAGCTCGCGACAGGTGAGTGAGAGGGCGAGATGGGAACTGTAGGTGAGATGGTTTGTAATGCTGCAGAGAATTTCGAAGGGCAAACTGAGGATAGATGTCGACGCCATAGTTTGAGTGGCGGGAGCCTGCGTTGCTGATGGCATGATTTGGGCGATGGAAGTCTGAGATCTGCGATGGCGAGTGCTCAAAGCTCTTTCTTGAATTTTAATTTAAAAGGAGTTTGAAAGCCTGCTTATAGCCTGGGTTGAAGTGTCATCTGCAGTACAGATCCTCAAAGCGAAATCTTTGAAAGTTAGCTGTTGTTGGTATGGACTACAGGTGACTGTTTTTACCTAGGGATGATAATATCAGGCGTTGTGAAAGAGAGGATGTTTAATCTGATGGTGTTGACCAAGAACTTCAGAGTGAGGAAGGGTACGTTGAGCGAGGTGAGGAGCAAATCAGTAACTCCAGCAAGATAGTTGATTGCAATGTTAATGGGATATATTTGTCGCCTTCCTGTTTTCTCTTCCGATCATGGGCAGCCTCAGAAAGGGTTCGTGTCAGGCCATCCTCATGGAGAAGCTGCTGATTAGTATTCATTTGAGATGCTCCCTGTGACATTTTGGGCTTGATGTGAGATGTGTGTATAAATTGCATTATCTAAATAACCTATATAATTTATTTATATCAATTTGGTACCATGGCAGACGTCATGGGAAAATCATAAGATACTGACGTTCCTCTGAGATCGGGTTATCACATAGCACTTTGATAAATATGACGTACGACGGGACGGATAACTTTAAGTCCGTGGCGGAACCCGACCCGACCGCTGTGGGGTAGAAATCGAGAGGGCGGACCCCGCATATGTAACCTTAGTGTCAATCCTACAAACATCCTCCTTCCTATATAGATTAATTGACGCCAACTTCTCCAAAATGTGTTGGTTTCCGTCATACCGGCTATCATTGATATAGATTCGATATATATCTCCCAAATATCCATATATATTTCCATATACCATACATCCACTATCATGTCCGCCTCTCCTATCGAAACTAGGTTGTTCATCAATGGCAAGGTGCGACATAAGCTCTATTTAAACCTTCAGTTCGAAGTCTCAATCCCATCCGTAGCTAACCGTCTTGTCCTCTCCTCCAGTTCCAAGCCATTGATGAGTCTCAAACTTTTGACCTGCACTCGCCTTCCACTGGCGAATTCATAGCTAAAGGTACGGTGTATCACAAGCTAAGCCCCGGCTTCCGCACTCCTCATACCCATTTACGTATCTTGGCCCATGCTAATCGACCACAGTCCCCGAAGCAACCGCCAAAGATGTAGACGCCGCCGTCGCCGCAGCCAAGGCTGCCTTCCCAGCTTGGTCCGCCCTCTCCCCCAAAGAGCGCAGCGTCTACTTAGCCCGTCTCGGTGTCCTCTTCGCCGAGCACTCCGCTGAGCTTGCACAGCTCGAGGCGAAGTCGATGGGGCGCCCGGTCACCTCGTTCTTTGATGCTGGTGCTGCTTCGGACTACTTTCGTTATTTCTCTGAAGCCGCCTACCCCATGGGTACCTCCAGCCTTAACACCCCCGGCTTTGTGAACATGGGCGTGAAGCAGCCTTACGGCGTCTGCGGGATCATCATCCCATGGAACGCACCGCTGATATTTTTCTCAAAGAAAGGAGCTGCTGCACTTGCAGCGGGTAATACCGTGGTTCTAAAGAGCAGCGAGAAGGCACCTTTAACTGTAAGTTGCTCCCTACTCTGATGGTAGGACTAGCTAAATTTACATAGTGCGCGAAAGCCGCCGAGCTTGTGGCCAAAGCCGGCTTCCCGCCGGGAGTGTTCAATATTCTCTCAGGACACGGCGAAGCTGGAGCCGCGATGTCGTCTCACATGGACATCCGCATTATCTCATTCACAGGTAGCACGCGCACAGGGCGCGCTATTCAAAAGGCAGCCGCGGATTCGAACTTGAAAAACTGCATTTTCGAGCTCGGTGGAAAATCACCAGCCTTAGTTTTTGAGGATGCAGATATCGAGCAAGCTATCCAGGCTACGGTGCCGAGTATTGGATGGAACAGTGGGCAGACGTGAGTTGTCTTCCTATTCCTGGGGCCCCCATGGACCACTGCCACAGTAACTGACGGAATCCATAGATGCTTTGCGAACTCAAGAATCTACGTCCACAAATCCATTGCCCAAACCTTTATCGAAGGATTCAAAACCAAATTCATGAGCGCCAAGCTCGGCGACCCAACCCAGCCCGGCACAACCCAAGGCCCCCAAGCCGACAAAGTCCAACACGAAACCGTCAAACGATACCTCGCCCTGGCCGAAAAATCCGGCACCAAAATCACCAAAGACATCCCCAACGTCTCCGGCCTCTATATCTCCCCCACCATCTTCACCGACACCCCCGAAGACGCACAGATCATGAAGGAAGAGATCTTCGGGCCGGTGGTGCACATCAACACCTTTGAGGGCGAGGCAGAGGCGATCGCCAAGGCGAATGATACAGAGTATGGCCTCTATGCTTCGGTGTTCACTAAGGACATCGATCGCGCGATGAGAGTTAGTAAGCAGCTGGAGGCGGGGACAGTGGGGGTGAACTGCTCGAGCCCGACGAAGGGGAATGATATGCCGTTTGGGGGGTGGAAAGGGAGTGGAATTGGGAGGGAGAGCTATATTGGGGGTGTGGAGAGCTTTATGGAGGATAAGGCTGTGTTGATTAAGGTGGCGCCGCTGTAGGGGCGGAAGGGGTTGTTTTAAGATGTTTCTTCTTTTGAGACATCGGCCCAAGCTCTTGTCGATCTAGTTGTCGATCGGACTCTATCCCCTGTCGACAGGCACACGTTAGAACCTATCTCGATGGGTCTTTATCACAGTCACCAATAGGCCTCAACGACAATATTTATTAGGCATACGTAACTATTATTCAAATAAACTCAGTAGACATGCTCTAATCGTTGTAGTAATTCCTTTCATGGAACTCCAGCTATCGTACGTAGGCTGCATAATTTCGTCAATACCACCACCCACCACCATAAACTACTCTATCTCCTCAATCCTTGGGCCAGGGCCAGGGCCAGGGCCTGGGCTTGGGCTAGGAGCCGCACTTCGCAGGGTTAAAGACAAACCCCCTAGTGTCCCCAACCGCAGCCCCAAGTTGAGGCCTGTATTTCCGCCAATATTAGCTTCAGAAAACTCATTCATCTGCCAATCATTCAACTGCTCCAGCGTCTCTCTGGCTTGTTGCCTCACCAACCCATCATTATCCGTCCCGGATATATACTGGAATATCCTCATCACATCAGCCAGACTCTGGCCTGCAAATCCAATACCAATATCCTTGCCGGCCTCCCTCGCCGAGCTAATAGCGTTAACAAGCGCATTAACGACCGTAATTGCCGAACGTCGCAGAATAGCCTTTTCAGGATCCGGCTCAAGGGGTAGCATGTTGATTGCGAGATCCACACCGCCACCAACAATAGCAGCACCAATTCCAGCGACATTCGAGTCAATGGCCGAGGCAAAGACAGACAACGCAGAGGCACGAATACGGACATCTTCTTCATCACGTTTACCCTCCCAGCCCTCAACAATCTGGTTCATAATTGCATCCACGCTAGGATCATGATCCTCGGCAATATCATCAAGTTGTGGCACTGGGCCTCCCCAGGCATCTTCAGCAGCCTTGTTTTTGCGCTTCTCGGCCGCACGACGCTTAGCCTTCGCTTCTTGTGATTTAGGGCGATAGCCACGGCGACCTGCGAGTGCGAGGAGGCCCTCACATACGTGATGGGCCACGTCTCCGGTGAATGTCTCGCCTGCCTTTTCGATAACCTGCGAAAGGGCTTCACCAAATCTCAGGCGCGTGTCGAGGTTCAGATCTTCGTTGGCGTCGAAGTATCGCTCCAGGATGCCGTTCAAAACGGATTTTGGGTGCGATATAGATAGCTGAATGAAAGATTTGATGACTCGGAGGTAGATGTATTCTTCTTCATCCTGGATAAGGGATGATAGCAGAATCATCGCCGCGGGGACATCGAGAATAGGACTCCTTCCCGTTATCAATGTTGTCAAGAGATCTACCCCTTCCGCTCGTACAGGCGCCGGCGAGTCTGGGGACGTAATATAGCCAGTAGCTAGCTTGTAAGCACGCCTGTCCTCTAATACCCGCTCGGAGACCGTTGGAGGTGGAATATCGAATGCGTCTGGCTCTATCAATTTGAAATCTAACAACATTAACAGATTCTGGGCTGTTGTCGACGACTCGTTTTGTGCTTTCGCCGTGTCGGCGAGCGCTTCTTTTATTGAAATGATGAAACTTGGGTTCATGGATGACGCTTTGAAGGATGGAGAAGTGAACACCATATTCAGTAGGCTCAGCGCTATGGCGACGGTATCATCGTTTTTCATGTCTTCTTTCCGATTGGCTCGGAGGAGAATATTGCAGCTCAGTTCCAGAACTTGCCCGGATTCCTCAACGAGCCTGTCTGGCACAGTTTCAATGAGGCCTTGGAGCAGTTTGGCATCTATTATCTTTTCCTCGTAATTTCGTGGTGGGCGAGATCCAGGGGTCGACATTACGAGTTCTGATGCGGCGAGACCGTCCTCTTCCACTAGCCAGCGTCTACATATTGCAATAAAAAGGTTTGATATGCCGAATGCATCGCTCGTAGAAGCCGACTTGACAACATCCAAGAATGCATTAACTTTGAAGTCAATCGACTTGTAATCGACAACTGTGTTAAGATGGAGGAGTCTTCCCATATGTTCATCTTCCACCGGAGTAGCTTTCTCAATGCGAATACCCCCTTGTGGAGACTTAGTATATTTCCATCGCATTAGCCTCCCGCCGTGGGTTTTTGTGGACATCAAATTATCAGCTATGCGGATCAGCTGGGCTCCGTCAACTGAAAGTTGGAGAATAATATGCAATAGAAATCCAGCCGGCGCACGATACTCTTCCAGTTCGTTGTCCTTTGCTGACCATGACGCGAGAGACCACAGTGGAAGCACAATGTTTCGTAGAAGTCGTCTTGACAGACCCGGGTTCGGATGTGAGCTTATTAATGAAGCAAGTCTTCGGAGCCCATCTGCCAGCTCAGCTGGAGAAGAAAGAATACTCGGTCCTACTGTTGTTTCACTGTCGATCTTGGCGAGAGACCGACCCTGACTGGGATCAATACTTCTTAGAATGGGCTCCGCAAGGAGCTGCCATCCTGGAGCGTCTGCACTAAAATTTAGAGTCTACCTCTACCAAGCATTCAAATTGCTACTTACCTGGGGGTGCGCCAAACTGAGGCCTCCCGAGAATACCATATCCAATTACGTAGGCTGCCACTTTAACCATGTCGAGCCCTCCATTACCATCTAGCAATGAGAACAGTTGGGGAGCAAGGTGCTCAAACCAGTAGTATGGCGTCACGCCTTGTGGCGGAGAGCATATCAACTGCGTAGCAGAGGTGAGTGCTTCTGGTGAAATTTGAGGACCTTTGGATCTTGCCTCCTGTCCTTGTGCCTGAGCGGTGGCAGCGGTGGTTGGATGCACAGAGAGTACAAATTCGATTGTGCTACGGATACCTCTTGGTCGGAGTGGGAGAAACGATAGCGCACGAGAAATATGAGGATGAAGCCATGGCTTCACCCTGTCAGGTTTGACAAGTGAGACGAGAGCCGGGAGCAGAACATACGCAGCCGTTCTATGAATGGTTAGCTGTTGGTACCGGGGCAGAGCGAGTTCAATCTTCAAACCTTTCGAGAAAAGTATCAAATTCTTGGATCCCTGCTTCGGTTTCTTCTTTCGATAGCTCGGGGTCGTGTGCTGCCTCTCCAAGCCTGATGATGTCTTCCTCCAAAGCGAGGGTAGCTTTGCGGTCGATGGGTGCCATGTCCCCAGGATGGGCGGCCAGAAGTAGTCGCACCTAGGTTAAATGTTGGGAGAGAAGATGATGGGAAAATAAAAGGATCTTTTGAGCTAGCTGTGGTGGAGTTCGTTGATACAGTAATTTGTAGCTCTCGTGCAGTGTGGTGGTCTGATGCGAACTGACGGGGACAAGATGAATTAAAAGCGATTGGTTGGTAATATAATCAGCAACTATGAGTTATGATATAGTGCTGTAGAAAAGGAGTGATTCAGCTGAGATATAGTTTGCTACCTTGTATATGATTAAAGAATAGGAAATATGGGAATGTTGATAGAGTCAAAGTGGTCGAATATCTCGTCATGCTGTGAAGTTCACGAGGCTGAAGCCTCGCGTTGTCAAATCCCCCACACGTCAACATACGCGACCACGACCCCACATATGCGCAACGACAGTTAGATTCACCTCTGTGCACACTGCGAAACTCTCCAACCGCTGAGTAGAGACAATCCAGTCCTCTCACAAACGATGACCACCGACCTCAATGATGCGACTGCGTCTCTCTCCCTCACAAGTCCCCCGGGACCAGACGACCTCTCCCCTCTCGAACAGGACGTCTTGGAGGAGTATGAACGCCTGGCTGACAATATGAAGAAGGCATGTATTATACCGTCCATTATCTGTCTACTCGTGCTAATATAATATGCAGCTCGCATCCCTCCTTGACGGGTTGGCAGGCGCACCGACCGCTGAAATTCTGGATGGACTGCTACAGTTGGAACGCAAAACAAGCTTGGTGTTTACACTCCTGAAGGCGAGCGTGTACAGTATTGTGCTACAGCAGGAGATTTACTCTGGCGATCAAGGTGCTGGACAGGATCACTAAGGGCTAATTATGGAGATTGACTCCTGGGAAGGCGTGGGCTGAGGGAATGGGAGTTATGGCGTTAAGGATACCCAGGATTGCTGGTGTGAGAATGAATAAAGGCACGAAAATAAATGACCGGGCAGCAGTGGCTTCTTATCTTATATATACTACAAATTCGCTATACAGTACCACCTCTAAACGTATTAGTACACTATCCTAGACCCCAAGTCCCTTTCTTTACACTTCAGCATCATCCGTCCTCTGCCTTTTGGGAAGTTGCTGGTCTCCTCCATAGTAAACCTTGCGCACATCGACCAACTTCTTGCCTAACCCACGAGCAACCTCATCCGGGATCCTCTGGTTCATCAACGCTTCGTATGTGGCTTTGGCCGTGTTCATTTTGTTCCTCGCGAACGGGACACGCGCAGCTATGTCGGTGATACCGGCAGCGCGACACATTTCGAAGATAAGGTATTGGCAGCGGAGTCCAAATCCTGGAAACAAAATTAGTACCGCATTGGAAAAGGCGAGACATAAAGGTTGTCATAGGGGCACTTACCAGGTGGCCTCGACATCAACTGAACCCTCACAGCAGAAACTTTCGCTTCTACGTCGCCAAATATCGTCCTATCTTCGTAGCGCGGAACCGGCTTCATGTTTTTGATAGCAGCCATGCGAGATTGATTCAATGAATCTGACATTTCTGCAGCCTTCCCCTCTCCCAATCCAAGCATGCCATTCCCATTGCCAGCAATAGACAACGTATAGAAGCTCTGAATTCGGCCTAAACGTGTCATATTTACAACCCTATGAGAGACGATCTTCTTGACGTCCAGATCCAAGACTTGCTCAAGGCTCATTCCAGTCTGCCTCCTCAATCTGTCGAAGGTACCGGTGGGGTCGCGCTTGTCGACAAAAGTCGAGTTTTGGTACATCCCTACCATGCTTGGAACCTTTGGTAGGGCAGGCGCAAGGACGTCGGACCCAAACTTGCCGCCGCCTGTCATCGATGGGGTTTCGTCGATGAACTTCTGTAGGTCTAGCCTTGTTATGGGCACAGCGTTAGGCTCAGTCAGCCCCTGTAATTCTTTTTCCTCCGTCATCTTTCCTAGCCATTCGTTGACCTGGTCGAACCGCTCCGTCTCATTTAACCAGCGCGCGTCTTTAGGAACAGTGCTCGCGGCCTTCGGTATTTTGTCTAGAGTGGGGCGAAGCACAGAGAAGTCGTCGAGATATTTGAATGCGTAGGGGTCGTTGCGGATGACACCTTGGCTGCGGATGTCTTCGATATCGATTGCCTCCTCGCCGGCGGCGATGACACGCATTTGATCGGGGGTGTATCTTTTCGACAGGTTCTTCTCATCTTTCTTGGTGTAGCTCTTCAGCACCGGGCCTGTGGGAGCCTGAGATACCAATCCCATATCCTCGGCCTTGACACTGGCAAACCGAGGACGGCGTCGTGCCGGAAGAGACTGGGTTGTTGAGAAATCTCGGCATTGGACCATTGGGCGCGCCCTCGCAATTGATGATGCGGAGGAGAACACACATCGTGCTGGGCGTGAGACGCTCATCTTGAACACCGCGGTATGAGGCGGCTTTTTTTCTCGGCTTCCTCCCTGAGTATGAGGTTGGTGCAACCGTACCTTTGGCGATAAATTTACGTTGCCGCAACAATATTTATCCGGCGCCGAATTGGCCTCGAAATTATTTTGAAATAGATGCACTCTGATTCGGTATTCGAACCTCAATGTTCAAACTTTCTAGGGCAATTTCTAGAAATCTGTTCGTACCATTGAGAACGGTAAGACAGTTTAATTACCGGCCAATGGATACAGAACGAAAGATTGCGCCGGCGGGCGCCGAGAATCGCAAGAGAGACCACCAAGGTGGGCGCGGGAACCAAGGCGGCCGTGGAAATAAGAGGCAGAAGACACAAAAACAAAAACCAGTGAAGGAAGGGTCAACAGAAGAGGTGTTATTAGCAGATGTGACGGATCTCTTTTCGAGGCAGCGACTCGAAGACCCCAAGAATGGCGAAGCCAGCAGCATCGCAGAGGGCGAGTCAGAATCGAAGACCACCCTACCAGCACCATTCACAGAACTCGATGTCAAAGTGTTGGAGATATCATCTACGGGCGATGGGTTGGCTGTAGCCCCTGGCTCAGACCAGATTTACGTCGTCCCATTCACGGCACCAGGCGACATTGCGCGAGTCAAAGTCATCAAGCATTTTGAGAAACACCACTACTCTCTCGCCGATTTCCTCAGTGTCGTCGAACCATCACCACTCCGAGATGATAGTCGAATTAGCTGCCAGTATTTCTCCAAGTGCTCGGGCTGCCAATTTCAGATGCTCGACTATTCCACTCAACTTGACCACAAGAAGTCCATCGTCGAAAAGGCATACAAGAACTTCTCACATATTCCAACTGATCTGGTGCCCGCTGTTCTGAATACCATGGGCAGTCCATTACAATACAACTACCGCACGAAGCTCACACCCCATTTTGACGGACCGCCAGGATATAGGAGTCGCGCCGACGCCAGGCAAGGCATAAAGAAGGCCTTTGAGAAGACTCCAGAAATTGGCTTCATGCAGAAGAATCGCCGCATAACTCTAGACATTGAGGACTGTCCCATCGGCACCGACGCCGTTCGTAAGGGCATGAAGAGTGAGCGCGCCCGCGTGGCCGTGGAGTTGGACAAGTACAAACGTGGTGCTACGATTCTGCTCCGCGAGTCCACTCAGCGAGTGCCAAACTCGGAACTCCCATCACCAATCCCGGAGAACACAATCGCTGTCCCAGTCGAAGGCACTGAGACTACAGATCTCAAAACGTGCATCACAGACAACAACGCCACCTCAACCGAATACATTGAGGACTTCACTTTCACCAACCCAGCTGGCGCTTTCTTCCAGAACAACAACTCTATCCTCCCACCATTTACCCAGTACATCCGCGAAAATATCATCCCTCCCGTTTCCTCGAGCGAGCTGCCAGTCAAGTATCTAATCGACGCCTATTCCGGCTCTGGCCTCTTCACTATCACCCTCTCCTCCCTCTTCGAATCTAGCACCGGCATCGACATTTCCTCCGCCTCCATCGATTTTGCCTCCAAGAACGCAGCTCTCAACAACATCCCCGAGTCCAAAGCCTCTTTCCTCGCCGCTGACGCCCCTGAACTCTTCAAGTCCGTTACATACCCAGCAGATGAAACGGTAGTAGTGATTGACCCGCCGAGAAAGGGCTGCGACGATAGTTTCCTTAGGCAACTACTCAGCTTCGGACCAAGGAGAGTGGTTTATGTGAGCTGTAATGTCCACACGCAAGCTCGTGATGTGGGTGTGATGGTACACGGGTACGTTAATGGAAAGGATGGACATGGAGGGTTGGGCAGGAGGTATAAGATTGAGAGCATCAGAGGGTTCGACTTCTTCCCCCAAACTGGGCACGTAGAGGGTGTTGCCGTGTTATCGAGGATTGATGAGCCTTTACCAGAAATCCTTGCTACGGATGTAATGGAGGGAGTGGAAGATAAGCTAGGCGCAGACGTGGCCGATGCAGAGGGGATCATTGCAACCGGCGCAGTTGAGGGCGTGAAGCCAACAAGCGATGCATAAATGTCTCATTGATGTATAACTCCGTATATAGACAAATGAACAAGATCAACAATGTCAATAACTACCTATTATGATAACATGCCTACCACCCCTTTACGCTTGATCAAATTTTCAGGCTCCAGACCCAGGTTACGCAGCCGCCGCCAGTTGAAGAGACTTCGTACCACTATCCCCCAGGAGCTTTTGCAACGCTTCTACTGTTATTTCCAAAACCTCTTGGCTCCGACTCTTCCTCGCGCACTCCTTGAGCGCCTCTATGCCATCCGCCTCTTTCACTTTTGTGGTGGCCTTCTCGCCTCCATCCCCCGGTGCATTCAGCATATTCGACACACACACGACTCCCCGGTGCCTCAAATCTTCTTCATCCTCCTTGCACAACTTAAGCAATATAGCTACACCCCGCTCGCGTTCAAGAATCGCAGTAACGGCGGTATCCCACTGCGTCAAGCTTGCTAGCGCACCGCCTGCAGCTCGCCGGGTTGCAAGGTCCTCCGAATCAGCCAGAGCAAGTAGAATGTGTAGTCTATTGCTAGCCTGTTTGCTCCCGTCCGCAAACTTAGCGACACCGGTGGGGCTCTCCATCAGATTGCAGACCAATTCCACTGAGGCTCGTGTAACCAGAGTGTTGTTCGACAAGAGGAGCTCGTCGATACTAGACCAACCATCACGGATAATGGGATCTCGCGCATCGTTGTCAACAGACGCGAGATTCGTGAGCGCAAGGAGCGCTTCAAATGCAGGTAGTAAATCCCGTATCTCTGCCGTTGGGTCATCAGATAGGAGAGATATGAGTGGCCGGATCGCTTGGTTCAGCGGATGCGGATTTGAGCCACCAAAGATATGGATTGGATTCGTGGATATGAGAATTCTCGCAAGTGCATGGGCTGTTGTCCTCTTAGCGTTTTGGTCCGTCTCAGGAAATTGATTGTATGCGTGCAGGAGCAGCTTCACTCCGCCTTGCTGTGCAATACGCCCGCGCAATTCGGAAGAGCGGGATATGGACAGGAGAATCTGGACGATGAGTTTTAGGGATGCCAGAGAGCCTTGTACAGAGTGAGATACAAGGACGGGTATAGCCTCTGCTTTGAAAACGGCGGTGCACCTGGCGGCGACGTGAGCATCACTATTTAGAGGGTCTGCCTCATGAGATGGGCGGGAGGCATTGGCGTAGGCTTTCAGTTGAGTTATGCGTTTTTGCTCTTCTGTGAGCGAAGGAAGGTAAGTGGTGAGATTGACGAGAATGGAAAGACCTCCGTACGTAGTAGAAGACTTTGGAGGGTTGGTCTCGAGAACATGAAGTATGCTCTTAAGGAAAGCTGGGTCATTGGCAATCTTCTCCTTTACCACTGGCTGCAAAGAGGCGTATGCAAGGCCTTCTATTGACCCTTTGTGGAGCGACTCGTCGCTGGTGGAAAGGTATTGATTGAAGATATCTGTCAGTTCGTCGACGTTTGTCACTACTGGCTGTATTTTTTCTTTCGAATCAGCTGGAGCTGACGGGACGGCCTGGAGACCTAGTTAGCTTATCTACTTGCCATGTTTGGATACAGTATTGCAGGTAGCTTACCTGTAGCTTGGCCAATATAACAGCAGCCAAATTCCTGACGGCAGGTGTATGTAGGCGCTGCTGAAGAGGCCCATCCTCGCCAACAGCATATCTTTCCGACTTATGCAAGTCGTCTATAGCCTTGGGCGCCTCAACCACGATCTCCTCCAGCCATTCCGTGCAGTACTTCTGGATTGCCTCGCGGCAAGCACCATGCATGCAAGCGACATTTAGCATATCAAGACATGCCTGTTCCACTTTCTTGCTCTTCCACTTTCTCTTCATTAAAGGACCCAGGCCATAGACAAACCCTGGGCTGAGGAAGAGCTCAGCAGACACATCTGGTATGACTGGAAATGTACAAGCCGCAACTGAGAATGCGATGATGAAGTCATCATATGTACCCTTCTGCACTTTGTCCTTAAAAAATCGAGTTAGGAAATGGACACCCTGCTCGCCAGAAGCTTTAAGATATGCTGAGAGTGTCATGGTTGCGTGTCCCCGTATGGAATCTCCTTGTCTCATATCCAGATAGGCGGCAAGGGTGTCGAAACAGTCGGCATCGATGAGAGGCGCCAGCTCTTCTCCCACCGGGGGATTACTCTTATCGTCTCTGCTCAAGAGACGTGTTAACGCATCGAGAGTAAGGCATGTCTCGTCGTCATCCTGCCCGCCCTCGACGAGGCCGGCGAGCACAACCAGAACCTCATCACTAACTGACTCGGATCTGCTGAAGTCGACATTTGGCCCAGCTTTGACGGTGGGTTGCCGCGGCGGGGGATTAGCTTCATCAGACATATTCCGATTGCTGCTTTATATAAGGTCCATAGTTGATATGAAGGGATACAAAGGAAAGAGAGAGATAGATTATGATGATGAGCGAATATGGCGGGGCACTTTCTGCCGCTCTTATCGTAGCTCTATGTGGACTGATAAGCCAAGCTCTCTGGGTTTTAGTCAAGTCACATGGCAGGGCGTCATCAAGGCGACGGCTGACTGGGGTCCGGAAATGGAAATTCGCGGTCGCCTCTCTAAAAAGTCCAAAAAGTCGCGCTCGACGCATGTAAATCAAGACATTGCATGGCTGTCGCAGGCGACGGAACCCATTTTGACGATATAACGTTTCTGTGATCTATAATCCACCTACAGGCTCCGGATGCCATATGAAAGAAACTAAAAAGTGGTCGACGAAACGGGTCTGAGCCACGGCAACCCTCGTGGACAGCCTGAAGTCGGCTGGAATCAGTCTACGAGTTCTCCCACAGGACAGGCCTCAAGGCTTCAATAACGTCACCATGAACGCCGTTGATGGGTCTGATCACTATGAGCGCACAATAACGGGTACTATATTCTTTCCTGGGTGGATGCCAGCGCTAACCCTTCTCCAGAGGAGTCCCCGTCACTTCTAACAATCGTCCTCGACACGAATCCCCATGCCTGGGCGCTCCTCCATGATACCCTACCTCTTTCCAAAGCCGTCGCCAATCTTATGGTATTCATAAATGCCCATCTAGCCTTCAACAATTCCAACCAGGTGGCAGTTGTCGCAAGCCACAGCCATCGTGCGGCATGGCTCTATCCCCGCCCTCCCACTGCGCGCGGGGCTGGAGAAGATACAGCGATGACCGATGGGCATGATCGCACGACCAAGGCCCCAAACGACGCGAACAAGTACCGCCCATTCTCTCTTATCGAGCACGACCTTCTCACTTCCTTACGAGAGCTCATCGACTCGACGACTACAGAAGACGTCGCCTCCACAACCACCACCCAAATGGCTGGGGCGCTGACCCTCGCACTTTCATACTCGAACAAGGCCACAGTGACTTACAACGAGTCCGGTGTCTCTTCCAGCGGCAAGTCCCACCCCGACGGAAGTGAGAACCCCACAGATGATGTCCCCCGAGGGCTCCTGTGCCGCATCCTCGTCATCTCAGTATCAGGAGACTTAGCACATCAATACATCCCTATCATGAACACCACATTCGCGGCCCAACGACTGCGGATCCCAATCGATATTCTCAAGTTATCAGGAGATACCGTGTTCCTGCAACAGGCTTCCGACGCCACGAATGGAACCTACATGCAACTACGCAACCCCCAAGGCCTCCTTCAATCTCTTATGCTCGGTTTTCTCCCCGATCAGAGCGCGCGGACGCATCTAATATCTCCAACACAAGAGGTGGTTGACTTCAGAGCGGCTTGTTTCTGCCACAGGAATGTGGTGGACGTCGGGTTTGTATGCAGCATTTGCCTAAGCAGTACGTCCTTCCCCTCATACATATCTGGCACCGCTAACATATGTAGTATTCTGCTCGCCCCCGGAAGGTGCGATTTGCCTTACATGCGGAACACATCTCGCCCTCGGCAACTACGGCGCAAAACCAGCGGTCGTGCCGAGGAAAAAGAAGAAGAAGAGGAGGATTGTTAATGGTACCGAGTCTGGCTCAAATGTTGGGACACCAGTGCCCGGCGAATAATGTGTATTTTTTACTCGGTTGTCCTATAATAGACAGGTTATAAAAGGATATCAGGATGTTATTGTGATTGTGGTGCACAGTGGGTGAATAAACACAGAATGTGTACAAGTATATGGCTATAATATTCAACTAAGATCTAGCTAACTAAGTAATCAAAACGCCAGATCCCTGTTACCGAGCGCCAATTCTAGAAACGACTGTCCTCTAACAAATGTTGCCTCGGCCTTCGCTAATGATATAACAGAAAGAAATATGGTCCAGTGTTGATACAATGCTCCTTCTTCACAGACTCCCACCTTCAAAGGCTCCTCTCTCGCCAAAGGCTCTCTCCCCCTTCAAAGGATATCCCACGCTTCGGTTCTCTGATTCTGTCGACAGCCAGACTGAGTGACGACCTGCAAGAGGCTCAGCGCATTGTGCAGCTGATCCACCCTTCCTTCTAGGTCTCTCAGGGCCTTTACCAACTCGTCGACATCCAAACTCTTCCTCTCCTTCGGCGTCGGCATCGGCATCGGTGCACCCAGTCGCCTGGAGTGACGAGGATCGAGGAAAGCATCACCCTCCACAACATTCAGGCCGCCCCATCCTGGGAATCGGTTTCCAACCTCAGGAAAGCTGTCTGCTGGCATCTCATAGATCGGGAACGGCGACGGGGTGCGTGGCGGAGTGCGCGGCAACGTGAATTGCGGCGAAGAGAACTGAGACGAACCACCAAACTCAAGCAAACTGAACTGTGGCGAGCCGAACTGTTCCTCCTCCCTATCATCAATCTATCCAGACTCAGCGCGCCTCACGAACCGATACAGCTTCTCCCTCGACTCCTTGCGCAGCATATACTGCACGCCATCATCCCTCATCCACCCCTGCAAGATATCAAGCGGCACCTCGCGACACTTGTCCAAGCGCACCCAGCTGGTCTTTGGCAGCTGCGTCACGCATCCTGGGGTGTTGACGAGGTTGAGCTTGGGGCCCGTCTGCTTCTTCATCCAGTTCGGCGTCGCGATCTGGAGGTAGTTCCGCGGGTCAACGGAATCGTCCCGGGTCGAGGTCAGGGAGACCACTTCGGCGCGGTCGTGGCCTAGTTTGCGCATCACAAAGACGGGATGCAGGAAGAAGGAGTCGCAGAAGCCGAGCTCGCTGCGTGCAGCGGCCGGCCAGTCGATGCGAGCCTTGAAGCGGAAGGCTTTTCCTTCGATGGACTTGTGGCCCTTCATATTGAGTGGTGGTGGGGTAGGTGGGGTAGAGAGAATGTATGGCAGAGGCATGACGATGATGGGTGTGTGTAGGTGGTTTGTGAGTGGTTTGTGGGGGGTGCTGCTGGCCGAATGCGGAGGCTTGCAGCGTTGCCTTGGGAAGATGCCAATAGAAGATGCAGTTGAGTGTTACAGAAGAATGATCCTAACCATGCAGATGCAGGTCGTGATATATATATATGTGTGCATGACACCACCTCCAACGGATAAGGGTTGAAATGAAACTTCCAACGGACGGAGGCTGTGGATTGAATCTGCCCATCGTAGGCGCTCACCTTAAAAGTCTGGTAAAGACCGAAGACAGACCAACATCATGGCAAGCGCTCTTTTGAAGCGCCAACTTACACTGAATATCAGAATATCGCCGCGTCATCTTGGAGGGCGTCAACCCACGGGGTCGATGTGAAGGACAATAGGACGGGTTTCCTATTCCATGTATCCCTCAGAACTGCCTCACACGGCCAACAATGGCCCCCATCCCCTGATAAGGGTCGCAAAAGGTTGCGACCTTGACAGATCTCATGACCGTTTTTCCCGTCTTCCATATGTTGGTTTTGAAGATGTTGGGCGGCTATGGTGTTGGTGGTGGGCAGGCGCAGCGCTTAGCTCGGAACCCTTGGCCGCCGGCCAAACCCCTCATGAGTGAATTTCCATGTCGATGCCAACATCCAACAGACATGACGCGATTGAAGAATCAAAAGAGCACTCTACTATGTTACTCAAAGTCCGATAGAAACCGATACCGAAGTTGAAGCTGCTGGGACTTCACATGTTAATTTCATCTCTGAGCAACTGACCGTGATAATTACAGTTTCAAGTGCTCAAAAGCCTTGGTTTATTCATAGTTGCTGTGAAAACTTAGACTGACAATAGGTTATATCAGCTATTCGCAAGCTTTGAGTTACTATTGTCACTATTTCCTCCATTGTGTTCAAATTCCCCCCAAGGAGCTGACAGAAAATATGATACCTGTCTTATACAACAACGCCCCGCGACTCTAGCTCCCGCCATCTCGCGCGCGCTTCGTCGATCAAACCGCCCATCCTCCCCCAATATTCTACTTGCTCGTGTCAACTACTATCCTCCCCGCTACCTTCCCCGCGCGTAATCTCTCGAATATCTCCTGCAACTGACTGAGTCCCATCACTTCAAGCGGGGCACTAACCAACCCCCGCGCGAAGAACTGAATCGCCTCCGCCGTGTCGCGCCTGTTCCCAACATAGCTCCCTTTAATCGTGATCATCTTGACGACCGTTTCAAACACAGGCGCCCTCAGGATCGCATCCACGGGCATTCCTATCGCGACGATCGTCCCACGTGGTCGAATATACTCGCTGGCTTGCTGGAACGGCTTCTCAAACGGCGCAATCAGTAACACGGCGTTGGGGCCAGCGCGCTCGTCCGTTTCTGCTTTGACATCCGCTACGATGTCTTTTGTGGTCTTGAAATTGATATATGCCTTTGCGCCAAGCTTCTTGCATAGTTCTCCTTTTTCGGAGCCACCGTCAATCGCCAGCACCTCAAGGCCCATCGCTTTCGCATATTGAATTGCGAGCGTTCCGAGTCCGCCTCCCGCGCCGACAATAGCAACGGTCTGTCCAGGACGGGCATTCGATTCCTTCAGTGCCTTATAAACCGTGATGCCAGCACAGAGAATGGGTGCCACAGATGCCAGGTCGACATCTGGTGGGATATGAGCGACATGTGCGGCCTTCGCAATACAGTACTGTTGAAAGGTGCCATCAACCGTGTACCCTGACAGAATCGCCTTGGGGCACAACGGTTCATCTGAAGCCTGGCAGAAGGAACAAGAGAGACAGGAACCGTTCAGCCACTTTACACCCACGTGGTCTCCGATTTTGACATCACTGATGAGTTCTCCGCGCTCGACTACGACGCCAGCGCCTTCATGGCCTCCGATCAGGGGCCATTTAGTTTTGAGAGGCCAGTCTCCCTCCAGGGCATGTAGGTCGCTATTTTGTCAGTGCTTTAATATGCAATAGGAGTATGTGAGACGCACGTATGGCAAACCCCGGAGAATTTTATATTAACTAGGACTTCATCTGGGCCGGGAATAGGGACAGGGACCTTTTTGTATTCGAACTCTGGGACAGTTTAGTGACTGCCTTTCAGTGACATTAGATGAACAAAGGTCATGTCGAAGAAACATGAAGAGATAACAATGAGTAGAGCCTACCGTCACCGGGCCCTTGTGCAACTTGTGCCCATTGAGTATCTGGTAAATTGTCCATAGTCTGTGATTCTCCACGACCTCCGTAGTCGACTTGGTAACTGCAAATACAAGGCTGCCCTGTAGCTTTAAGTTATTATATGGGATTATTTCAGGCATTAGGGAAACAAAGTTATGGTCCCGAATGACAGCATACTGAATGCGAGAACAGGTGACTTTCAGGTCCCATTACGTAGGTGGTGTCGTGACAAGGCTATAACTTTCTCCGAAGCACCAATGATGGAAATATCCGTCTTAAATCACTCTCTTGCTCTAATCGTATGTAAAATCTCAGAGCGAATTAAATAGAATATGTTAGGGGACTAGGGGTTATCAAAACCCTGGGACCGCTGCCATTGTAAGGGTCTCTTGGCAGCTCACCGTCATCGTGACCTCAATCAGGCCATGACCCCCGAATATAATGGACAGAAATCCTGTACTAGATGCATGGCCTCAATCTTCGTTTTATTCATTTAAATTACCAAATCCTGTGCCAAAAAAGTGCCATAAATGAGTCCGGAATCAAGCTCTAGCTCTGGTACCAATGTAGGTCGAGCAGCGTCTCCAGCAACCTTGGAGATAGAATCTGCCAGGAACTGTGTTGGGCGGGTGTATAATTTTAAGCCGTATAAAAAATGGAGCTTGGATACGCACCATGAAGTTGACAGAGACTGGTTGTATCAACAGCACCCAGTGGTCGTCATACACCGGCAGTCAGATGAGCATGTTCATATTGTCACCATCACCTCGTCTATCGACAAAACCATTGACCCCCGAATGTACATGCCAGTCTCTGGGAATCATTGGGATACTACCGATAATCGAGCAAAGGTAAACCTAGTCGGCACAGAGACGGATGCATCTGAGATGCCAAAACCTCGGAGTTATGTGAGGCTGGATTCTAGGAAACAAGTCCCATTTGACGTTCTACAGGAGTTCCACAGTCACAGTGGGGAACATTACCAGCTATCATTGGAATCCACTATAATGCTGTGGGATTCTGTCATGGAGGCAGAGAGGGGATTCACATCGGGACAGGAGTTGGAGTATCAAGATGCTGAAAAGAGAGCGGCATTAGCTGTGTCTAGCTATATTAATAGATGGACAAGCGTGCAGCAGGGCGAGAAACAAATCCGTATGCTACGGGTGCTCCAAGAAAAGGTTAGAACGCTTGTGGGGGTGGTCGACGAGTGGCTTGATCAGCACTGGCTGCAGCCGCAGCAAGAACTAGAACGAAGTCTCTCCGAGAAAGAACGAGCTCTTCAAGATGCGGTGCGCGAGCAGGGTTTTCACATCAAAAATCGAGCAGATCATATCCCGATCGGAATTACAGTAGAAGCCGAGGCACTCAGACGCGTGGAAATCGAGTTTATGATTAACCAAAGTAACAAGGCCGGGAAACGCACTCCGGCGCAGAATAGAAAGCTTGAGAAACTTAAGAAGGTAGTTCAAAATGTAATCAGAGAGGAGCTTCAGAGACAGGGGTGGGACGAAGGTATGGGTAGCAACGGAAAAACCACGGAAGAAAAAAGAGCTGCAAAGCTTGCTAAAAAGGAGCGTAAAGCACTGAAAGCGAGGAAGAAGGCCATGGCGCCTGACATCCCTCTGGACTGGGAGGCAGCAGAATCCACTCTAACAGAGGCCGGTTACGCTGGTGAGGATCTGGCCTTTTTGGAATGTGTAAGGCTTTCTCAGGCAGGATAGTCACCAGCCGTAGCATATAAGTCAATATAAACTGTCAATGGCGCTTGAAACTACAGTATCTATAGCTTTTCCTCCCCCCCTATCTCACCCAGTACCTCCCGCACCCGTCTCACTCTATGAGCCACCTGGACCTCCCAACAGAGCAAATCTCCGCACAATGGAGGGGCCTATCTCATCATACTCCGCCTATAAAATGTTAGTGCTGCATCTAGAAGATATTTATAGTACTCGGTGGCACATACCTTGGTGTGGCAGTAACTCCTGAACTCGGGCGTCTGTCCCAACAAACTTCCACCAAACCATGGGCCGTGTCTCTGGCGCTTGTGCGTAATAACTTGTACCTCCAGGCCGCCAGATTTTGCGCCTCCGCTCTTCGCTTCCGAGGCGCGGATGCGTGCGTCGACGAGGTGCTTGATATCGCGCTGTAACCTGCGGCCGAAATCTTTGTAGAGAGTGGATCCACCAGACAGGACAATGTTCTTGTAGAGACCACGACGCACATCGATGGGCGAGGTTTGGATAACGGTGTCGACCACTTGTGGGAGGGGGGTCAGGAAGTCGGAGGAGTAGATCTCGGGGTTGAAGAAGATCTCGGGGGCCAGGAAACGCTCGTAGCCAACATCGACCGAGACCTTCCTTCCGCCGGGCTGGGTGACAAGGTGCTTCACGAAACGTGTGGGGTCCTTGTCGAACCTGCTGAACTCCTTGACAATATCCGGGCAAACGTAACAGTATTCTTCCTTGATCTCTCCGGCAGTCTTCAAGCTCGAGTCCGCCTCTCCGCGGTCTCTCAGCAGGGATTGCACGAAGTAGGTAATATCACGACCGGCGATTGGGATAGACTTGATGGACGAGCCGATAACGTATCCCTCGGCAACGGGGATGACGTGGGTAACACCATCACCAGAGTCGATAACCGTTCCGGTAAGAGACCGGTCGGATACCTTGGAGGAGGTCCACGAGGCAGCGAGGGCGAGCACTGCCTGGACAGCGATGTATAGACCGGCGCAGTTGAACGATTCGAACATGATCTCGGCGGTGTTCTCACGGTTCTCCGGTGGGTTTAGCGGGGGCTCGGTGAGCAGGAAGTGATGGTCTTCTGGCTCAACGCGCAAGTATTTGAATATCGAGTTCGACCAGAAGCGCTCCATATGATCCCAGTTCTCAACTTGACCATGGCGAATGGGATAGTGAATTCCGTATCCTGCACTAAAGTTAGTCTCACTCCCCTCCAACGATTAAACTACAACGTACCTGGTCCATTCGCGGCTGCCAAGGCTTCGTCACCGATGAAGAAGTCCAGGTCCTCTGTTCCTCTCTTCATAGATAGGTTTCCACCACCTGATCCAGTTCCACCAGTGAGAAACGATGGCTTCGCTCCGACACCTGGGCGGCCAGATCCAGTGCCTCCGGCTCCTGGTGCCCCGCCCTTGGTCGCGATGGCGGTAGGGAATACGAAGGACGGCGAGTCATTTCCAGCGAACCCTAGAGAGATATGGTCAGTTGCGTCCCAATTCCGGGCTTTCATTCCCTCTCACCGAGCTTCGAGAAACCTGTGCCGCTGTATAAAATGTCAGTATGTCTTACAATGCCACAGGCAGCGGTCCATTGGGGGATGAGTGGGGTAAAAGTGCTTACTTGTCCATGACAACGGCGGGGGTATGGTTCGCCATCTTGGGGGTTGGGGGGGGGTCTTCAGGCGCTCAATATACCAACAGCTTCAATGAGAATAGATGAAGCTGTTGTAGAGATATATAGCAGCGGCGTCAGCGTCGCAAGGAAGTTGTTACCTTCGAGGTTTGGATGACGACGGAAGCTGGTGGGCGACGCAGCCTATCGGAAGCCGCCCCACCATGGATTTAGCGTGAGGCTGGAGAAGTTGGAGGCTGGTGGCTGTGTATCACGTGATCTTGGATTTTTATATCAGAAAGTTATGGAGGAACGACTGGTAGTCAGTTCGCCGCCGCATCTCAGGGTTTACAAAATAAGAAAGAGCGGCCCAATGTCCATAATCTGTCAATAACTGGTCAATATACTTGCACGCCATGGCAGCTGCGAGTAAGTGATGAGGAGATAAGGTAGATAAGTCTCTCCAAGCAGCTTCTGTCCTCCATTGAAGCCCAGCCTGGGATCTTCTCATCACCCTACTCGGCCTCCTCCTCTTTGGCCTCATCTCCATCAAATATCTCATCTCCACCGAAATCATTCATTCCCAATCATTCTTTATTCTTTTTTTGTCACTGTCATTATAAGTTTCCTGAAATCCCGTGTTGTTGTGTGTCAAGCCGCCTAGCCTCCCCATCCATAAAAAGACTCTGTATAACGGATCTTTGGTCCATATACGTGCCGCTCGTTTGTATAGCAGTTAGTTCTCCGTTTCAACCTAGAATTCTTGATTTTGGGTTTTTCTGTGCGGATTCCATGAGACGGTCAACAGACGTGTCTTTTGTACAAAGAGCTCCGGTTTGTTGCCAGTATCTCAACGTTCTTGGGCGTCTCCGTTAAGCACTTGAAGGCTGATACTACAATATTTCCCAGGTCGCCTCTTTGTTTTGATCTTCATACTCTTTCCCATCCTTCAATTTCGACCTTTCACACATAACAAACCTCTTGCACCCCAGTCTCAGTGACGAGTTCACACATCGCCGGTGAGCTGAACGCCAGGCAACTCACCGGACAAGAATTCTTCAGCCTTCATGTCGATTTCGCCCGTTACCTCGCAAATTCGCCTGCTTCACAGCCGAACGCACCAAGAATTCATACCACATTACGCGTATAATTGTTCCTGCAACCTTTGTTGACCTCACAGTTGGTCCACTCTATGCAAGAACCAGAGACAGCTTCCAGACGCCACATCCTCTCTAGAAGACTTGACCACGCTCGAACCCGCTTTAGAATCATCCGAAGTCGAGTCCATGACCACGTAACGAACTCAAATACAAGCCTAACCCGGATTATTTCGAGGCCATTTCCAGGGTACAAAGAACAACGCGTTCTGGGTTATATCCGACTCCAGGCGTCACCCCCTAGGCCAGTACTTGGCGCCGCAATGGATGGCGCTGGGGAAAAACAGCCGGGGTTAAATCGACAGAGTCATGCTCCGGTGGCAGCCATATTCGTCCACGCTGGTGCTGGATATCACAGCACCACGAATGAGAAAATACATCTCGCTGCATGTGCAGAGTGAGTTTACCTATGCCGCCAACATTCCCCTCCCTCTGAGAAACAACATCCGTCAGGGAGATTTCAGACCCAGATCATGCTGACAATGTTTTAGCGCATGTATTGTTGCCATGAGATTTCTTCGTGGAGGTGCCACTGCGGTCGATGCAGTCGAAGCAGCAATCAAAGTCCTTGAAGACAAAGAAATCACCAATGCTGGATACGGAAGTAACCTCACGATCGAGGGTGTTGTCGAGTGCGATGCAACAGTCGTTGACCATCTGGGCCGAAGTGGAGCTTGCGGTGCCGTTGCGAGTAGGTTCAGAAGACCAAGTGAACTTAATGGCCATGCTGACATTTGTACAAGAAATCAAAAATCCGATCCACCTCGCCCGAATCGTTCTAGAAGAGTCCAACCGCCCATTGTCGCTCAGACGCGTACCACCAAACCTGTTGATAGCCGATGGTGCAGCAGAGTTTGGGTTTGAGCATGGCATGGACATAGTTCACCACGATGCACTCGTGTCTACTAACGCCAGAGAAAGATTTATCCGCTGGCGAGAGGACCTGAGGAAAGCTGGGTTTCCCCGCACTCCCAACAGCCCAGGTAGCCCAGGTAGCCCAGGCGAGGAAGTGGTTGATCATGAATACGAAGAAAGAGTTCGTGATAAGCAAAGAAGAGATCACTTCAACGCTCTCATGAGTGCTACATGGAACGAAGGCCAACCAGGTACTCCTCAGGCAGCATCGCCGTCGAATTTTGCAGAGGACAAGATGCAGGATGTTTCCCAATCTGAGCATGATATGCTCCCAACCAGGATTCCAGCCTCGACCAACCAGAAAACACCAAGGACTCCAGACAATAAAATTCAATATGAGTCAAACACGCAATCCGGTATTCCCGTCAGTCCATCCATGCACTCGGCCAAGCGCCCCAGGTACAGCGGTAGCCGTTCCAGTGAAGGACATGGAACACGTACTCTCTCTTTGCTTAAACCAAACACAAATGTGGATGCGGCTGAAGAACCATCTAAAAGTGTTTCTGATGCACCATCCGGTCTGGCACGCCCTCCTACCGGCAAGCAACGCAAAGGCACCGATGGCTCTGATGACACACAAGAGCCCGCTACGCTGCCAGAGCCCGAAGACGAGACTCCCAAGCCCTTCCCTGCTTTCATGCTCTCCGACATTGACGAAGACCGCATCACCGACACCGTCGGCGCCATCGCCATTGACATCTTCGGCAACATCGCCGCCGGTTCATCCTCCGGCGGCATTGGCATGAAGCATCGCGGCCGCGTCGGACCAGCCGCCCTCGTCGGCGTCGGCACAGCCGTCATCCCCGCCGACTTCGAGGACTCGGAAAATGTCACCGTCGCCGCCGTCACCAGCGGCACCGGCGAGCACATGGCCACCACGATGGCCTCCCAGAAATGCGCCGAGCGCCTCTACTTCTGCACCAAGCGCGGCCGCGGCGGCACGAACACCGAGACCAACGAGGAAGACGCGATGGAGTCCTTCGTCCTCAACGACTTCATGGAGCACCCCGGCGTCAAGAACAGCCATTCCGCTGGCGCGATCGGGGTCATGGCTGTCAAGAAGATGCCAGAGGGGTATTTTTTGCATTTCGCGCATAATACGGATTCGTTTGCGCTGGCGAGCATGCATTCGGGGGAGAGGGAGCCGAAGTGCGTTATGAGTCGTATTGGGGATACGGGGGTTGTGGTGCAGGGGGGGAGGAAGATTAAGGTTGATGGGTAGGTTGGTGTTAAATGGTAGGCGGTGATGGGGGGTATGGGTGAGGTTGGGTGTGTGGGCGATGGATGGGAGGGGGAGAGGGGACAACTGCGAGTGGGATGTCTGGTTGGTTGAGTAGGGGGGGGGGACATCAGATTGCCCAGCTCACTGTCCGTAGTGGTCTTTTCGTCCCTAGTTTTCCGAGCGAGTAGACTCGGAGTTAGTGAGTGGAATAGAAACTTTACATCATACTTTCTCTCGTGTGGTTGTGATGGTCAGAACTTTTAAGGGTGGGGCATGACAAAGAATTATGAAGGGACAGGTATTGTAGAATTATTCAACTGGCTTCCCTGCCAGGAATGTCATAAAAATGTATTTCAGGAACTGTAGGATCTACTATCTACTACCAGCCATCTACCCCAAAAGAGAGGTTTATCCCAACTATACTACTAGTAATGCAATGCATCATCCAAGCCAGGCTATACCATGACCACGCATCTTCTACCACTTCTACCACTTCTATCACTTCTACCAAGAAGCTAAGTCGGCAACCACGCTACTCCACTGCAACATCCACCGCAACACTCCCATTCACAGCCTGCACAGCCTTAGCAATCACACCCTCGTTCGCCTCCTTAGCCAGCTCCTCGCTCTGCTGAAGACCCTTCCGGATCGCAAGGACGCTGTCGACTATTACGGCGTCGATGCCTTCTTTTACTTGTAGCTGTTGTCACACGTATTAGCCTCGTTTCCTCTCATCTCCTTGCACCTCATCTCCATAATAGGCCCGGGGGGGTGGGGGGGGAACTAACCTGCACCATCTTCGGATCATTATTCTGCACCCCATAACTCACACAAACCAATCCATGCTCCTTAACCACCTTTACCAGCCTAGGCGCCGCACAAAACGCAGCCGCCTGCGCCACAATCCCAAGGAGATTCCAGCGGCTCGCGAACCGGATCGCTTCTTGCAGACTACTCGCCCTTATATCGCCCACAGGCGAGGCTCCCGCATCACTCAAAAAGAGGATGGGGAAATTAGGCTGCTTGAATGACAACACGAGACACACATCCGGGTTGAAACTCGAGAAAATCAGGTGGCGCTGCCCCCCCAGCTCGTAGGCTTGGGCAAGCACAGCATCAGTAAACGAGTTAAGTTCCACCGCATAAGCATCCATATTATGCTCCTCACTCTCATGCAACATCGGATACTTCAGCTCGATATTAAACCCCACCTTCTCCGGCAGTTTCCTAAACAGCTCCTCCAGCGTCGTAAAAGGCTGCTGAATAAACCGCCCCCGCGAATTCGCTTTATACCCATTCGCCTTGAAGTCGTGCGTGTACTTCATCCGCTCCTCCATCGCCGTGTTCATGTCCGTCGGCGTGTACCCCACTGAGAGGGAGCGCGGGCGCGGGGTTAGCGCGGGGAGGACGGGGAGCGCTTGCGAGGGGGTATCGGCTTTGCGGAGGGGGGAGGGCGGTTGAGAGCGTATGGGTGTGTCGTTGACGTGGAGGAATTGCTCGAGTGTTAATGTATGCACCGGGGCATCGATTCCTGTCTCCGAGACCAGAAAATCGTGGTAGATGACTGGGACATGGTCTTTAGTGAGCTGGACATCGAATTCCACGTAATTCGCCCCTAGGTTCGCGGCTGAGATGAAGGATTGAATCGTATTCTCCCCCAACTGCAGGGATTTATTCGCTGTCTGATTTTTTCCCAGACCGCGGTGTCCGATTACCATAGGCGACGTCAGACTCTTCCAGTACGTCTGCGTCTCTGTGATCTCCATGTTAGGGTGCGAGAAGGGCGTGATGACGAGGAAATTGAAGTTCACCGTCCCCAGCACCTCGAGGGTGTCTGCCGCGACGATGGGGACAGAGAGGTCGCCTGCTAGGTTTGCGCGCTTCGAGCCGACGGTGGAGCGGATAGAAGAGAGGAGCGCGACAGCGCGGCCGAGCTTGTGTTTCTGGTTGCCGGAGTAGGTGGGGACGAGGTCGAAGAGGAGTTTTACTTTCGAGGGGTCTTTGGTGAGGAAGGTGAAGGGTTCTGTGGCGATGTTCTCTTGCACGGGGAGGTCGATTGTGGTTTGATCGCCTTCGGCGCCGACGGCGGAGACGATGATCGATAGTGCGGTGTCGAGTTGGGTGGAGTGGGCTTCGGCGATGGGGATCTTCTCGAGGTTCACGGCGTCGTTTGGCTTGCGCATGTCCATTGATCCGAGGCTGACGAGAACCATACTCTGGTCCGTTAGATAACGATGGCCAAACGCCCTGACGGGGTTCGATTCCTTAACGGTGGTCAACGAGTTCCTCTCTTCCAGAGAAGCTATACCAGGAGGCGAACCGGTCGACCCGGTGTTACCATCAAGAGACTCCGCATCGTGCGTTATATACTCGGCGAGTAGCTCCGCGATATCAATATGCCCTCTCAGCGCCGCATGCTCACGAGCATTCCACCCAGAAGAGTCCTCTTTGTTGACATCCGCATGAGCTTCCACGAGCAACTCGATGATAGGAAGGTGTCCGTCAACGGCCGCGATATGCACAGGCGTCCACTCGAAATACTTCTCGCAGATATCCCGATCCGCCTTCTGCTCCACAGTCCCATCGAGGAGGATCTTCGCACACTCCACATGGCCGAACCTGGCGGCGACGTGGAGGGCAGTCTCGCCAGCGGCATCTTGCCAGTTCACATCAACGCCAGAGTCTACCAGGAGCCGGACAATCCTGTAGTAATTCGACTTTGTGGCGAGATTCAAGACAGCGCTGGACTTTGAGCTTCGAGCGGCCTTTCCGGTGACGCCTTCAGCTTCAAAGAGCGCCTTTGATGTAAGATAATGCCCGCCGACAACACTCAAATGTAGAGGAGCCAGGCCTTCATGATCTTGCCACTCCGGCGCATCGATTCCGTTGTCGACATTGAACAGGCCCCATTCGCGCATAAACTTCATCAGAACCTCGCAGACGACAACGATGCCGAGTTGTGCAGCGTAATGAAGCGGTAGTCGGCCATACGAGTCTTTGGCTGCGATGGCGTTGTACTGGGAAGGTTTCATCCTCTCCAGCACATACGACAACATATTAACCGTCTCGCCATCAAGACTCGGGGTTTCGGCTTCTGCGCATTTGCTTGCGCGCGGGCCTAGAAGAGGCTGAGCAGCTGGATGGATGAACTGGTTCGTCTCGAGTAGCTGGGCGGCCTGGTCTTTGTTCGTCTTGTTAATAGCCAGAACCAAACGATGCAGGCAATTGCGCTGGTTGATATCATCCGGCTCGTCAAAGTCCTTGACCTCCGCTAAAAGGAAGTCAATGCACTTCTTTGACTTGCTCGAGATGGAGCGTTGGAGGAGGGTCAGCTCAAGGCTGTTCAACGCAGGATCCCCAACGTCGAATTCAGCAGTCGCCAATATCTCCTTCAGTATAGACGCATCGTCATTCTTTACTGCCCCCTTAACCGTCTCCAGCAACCCAGACGGCAAGTTAAGCATCGGCTTATGCACCGAGTGTATCGACTTGCTCTCCGGGGTCTTCGCATCATTCAGCGCCGACAACCAATCATTAATCGACTTCATACTATCCGCCAGCGCCTGATTCGTCGCAAACTGCTTCGGATCCACGCGCGACGCGATATACGACTTCTGTATAAACGAGCTCTCGACCTTCTTATCCAACTTCTTCGTGATCTTCAGGAACCCCCTGCGATTCACCTCCCCAAACCACTGCAGCTTCCTCAACTGCCCGCGCAGATCCAGCAGCGCCGCGCGCAGCTCTTCGAGGTCGTCATGGTCGCGGTGCTCGAGCAGGCGCAGCCGACGAGACGCCTTGCTGTATTTGCGGTTGTAGAACTCGTCGACGGTCTCGAGGTTGCGGTCGAGGGAGAAGAAGAATTCTGGAGAGGTCAGAGATGGGGGCCTGGGGGAGATTTGTGGTTCATGAGTGCGGACCTGCCAGATCGGCGTGGTCGGGTTCCGCGGCGATGGCTCGGATGAGCTTCTTGAGCCCTTTGTAGTTGATGTAGCTGGATGCCCATTCGGGGACTTGGTTTCGGGGGAGGCTGGAAGGGGGGGAGCGGTCAGCGTATGGACGTAGATGAGGTGGATGTGTGAGTGAGAGGAGGATGCACTTACTTGCGACCGAACTTCATGATGTGTTATGAGGCGTAGCAGCAGCAACGTTAATGGGCGGTGAGTTGCAGCGCCGGGTGGCGGTCAAAGGACAGGATGAGACAATGAAAAGTCAACAGAAGGTCCATTGAGATATATGAGAGTTTTTCGCCGATGAACGGAAGCTGGGTCCCTGAGAGCGGGATGTAAAAGAAAGATGATTCAAGAGCAAGTACAGCTGTATGCAGCAACTTGTATGCAGCTCGAGCTTCTCAGACTCCTATCCCGAGGGTCAAACAATGGGGCCACGAGGGAGGTCAGAGTGACAATAATATCCCTGCAAAGTGGCGCTACGGATGCAGGAGGAAAGAGGAGCTGCTGATCGTGAGGGGCGGGTCGAGTGTATAGGGTGCGTGCGGGTGTATGGGAAGGATGTATGGAGAAGAGAAAGGTTTCAAACAAAGAATATCGGGATTATTGGATCGATTCGTAGGGAAATGTAGGGCAGTAGAAGAGGGAGATGGGACAACTGACTCTCATCCGCGCCGCTCGACGCCGGCAGAACAGGCCGTGTCCCGCCTGACGCTGGTGACTGGCTGGAAATTTTATTCTGCCGGGCGTCGCGTATCGGCGGCGTGGTTGAGGTACTCACCGCCTTTGGGAGGGGGGG
>JPKD01000862.1:0-18563 GCA_000750935.1 Pseudogymnoascus sp. VKM F-4519 (FW-2642)
ACTGCTACAGGTAAGGTCGACCATTACGGAGCAAGCAGACGGGGTTTGTCACACCTAGTCTAATACCTAGTATCTTCCCTTTAGCGCCCTAGCAGAGAGGACATCCTTAACAGTTTTGTAATTCTTAAATGTACTACTTAAGATCATAATAGATAGTAAAAACAAGAGAGCGTTAGCACAGAGAGGAGGTAGAGGATCTAGCCTTTCGTATATAGGATGTTTTAGTCTATATGTGATTAGTGAAATGCTGCCTAAAAACGACAGAAAATTTTAATTACTTTTTAAAGGTGTCTGCCATGCCTTTACTGTGTTCTCTCTTAAAGGATATTATAATGTCGGGCTCTCCATCTTTCTATACAACCATGTAAACAAGGTCCTGTTAGCTAGTTAGCACTAAACCTATCCTTTTATTTCTACTTTAGGCGTATATCTAACCTTATACTTCGCCTTGCATATTTCCTGTAACCTTGCTAATGTATAGCAGTGCATCTTCAACAGAGCACTTACATCTACACAGCAGCCTTTATGGATGTATTTATAGTGGTCCCTCTGCCATAATAGCTCCTCTATGTCGAGGTAGTTCTGTATAGTTAAGAACGTAGGTTCCTACTCTTTTATTAACAGAGGGATCTCGTATCTAAGTACATCTGTGATGTACTTTTTTACTCGTTAAAAAGAGCATTATAGGGTATTAAGTGAGCTTGCAGCAGACTTACTAGAACTATTGAGTTATGGACGGCTTTAGGAATAGATAGATTGGTCTTCCGCTACCATTCTAACATAAATGTCTGGACTTTAACCCGTACTGTTTTAACAGTTGCTATTCCTCCTTCATCTAGCCTGCTGGGGGTTGAGCGCGCTATAGCTTCAGCGATATGCTTCATGCATTGCATATTACGTGGATCGGCCCTTAGATTTATTCGCTTATACCTAAGATTTGTTAGTAATAGCTATGCTTAGCTTATGTCCAATATTAATAACTCACGCTTCCCAGAAATCAAACATAGCATCGTACGCCGGTACACTAGTTAGGGCAAGTTTTCTGTGAACAGGGTTGCTGTCGGTGCCATCGCAATTTGCAGCGAGTCCACCGCTCAGGGCTGCCTGCATCCGCTTGTCTGCATTTAGCTGTCTCCTTCCGGTTCTTGCTGGCTTGATGCTCATGGCGCGGAGATCCACCACGTAGATATAGCTTGCAGAAAATAAAGGTAGGGAAAAATGAGATAAAACGATGGTGGGAAAGATGAGGAAGTGAAAGGCGGAAGGAAGGATGGTGGAGATGGAAGAGAAAGATGAGTGAAGAAGACGTGTGAGTATATGAGTGAAGAGGGGAAGAATGTGGGAGAGATGGTGGAAAGAAAAGAAAAAGCCAAATGAGAAGGGAGACGGCTGTATAATATGCAGCTGTTTATGGATACTCCCAGAAAACCTGACCCGCGGCCTGGGGATGCGGCCTTTTCTGGCTTATTGCCAAAAGTTGACGACCCCCAGTAAGATGGACCCTAGCTACTTCGCATTGCAGTGCATTGCAGTGTATAAACAAAGCGTGCCTGAGCACACCTGAGCGCACCTGAGTAGCCCTGAGTCGAGGCTGAGCACCCCTGAGCCGAAGCTGAGCCAGGCCTGAGCAAGCCTGAGCAAAAGCGGCGCGAGGTCACATGATCACAGGACTCGATCTGCGTCGAGATTCCGGTGGTAGTACATCTATATTAAAGCGATAGGACAAATATAGTAGTCTTGTATTATAGTATACATTTGATTTCTTCTATCATGCTTTAGTAGCTGCTTTGTAGAATGGTAATTATTTACTACTTCTATAACTCATCCTTATATGTTCCTTTCTGCGCTTTCTCTCTTTGTTGGAGGTGATGAGAGCACGAGCTCGGTGGAAGAAGCGTATAGACAGGATTACGCCTGATCCTACTTGATCAACAATGGCGCGGATAGCGGGACCTTTAGAGTGTTCGGATTCGTTGCACCCCGTAGAGGAGCGTATGATCCGAAGACGCGAATTATACTACATGTGGTCACCTATTCATCCATGATTAAGCACACTCGATCGTATATGGGTCTATCAGTTCACAGCATGCCTCAATATGGTCTAGTAGCTATCAATTACTTATGTACACATATACTGGCTTATTACATCAGTATAAACCTCTGCATCTTTTATTCAGTGCTTAGACAGGAAGGACAACTCTTACGCCCATGTACTCTCGTTGATGCACGACCTTACCATCAATAACCACTTGATCAGCACCGACTCTGTTACGGACCGTATCTGTTGGATCCGTAGCTGTAGAGATCTGGATCTCGCGCCACTGACGATTAGTGGGTACATTTTTGCCTTGGGCCGTGAGGTTCTTAAACTCCTTGTAGACGCCTTGCTCCTCAACGCAGCCCTCTCGTTGGATAAGTGGCGATTCTAGAGAACGTAGTCAGCATATATGTTGTGCTATCTGCCTTGGTCTCATTCACTCACCTTTTGCAGGCGCCATACGCAACTCGCCAACGGAGCTGTTGAAGAGCACCAGTGAGAGCCGCTCTTCATGCAATTGATCGACCGGCGGCTTGAAAACGCGGTGACGAGTGGCCTTGAAGTGGCCTCCAGAGACAATCTCCAGGGTATCGCCAATGTTGATGACAAGCGCTCCGGGTTTGTAGGGCACGTAATACCACTGTTCGTCGCGACCCCATATTTGGAGACATGAGATGGGAACAGAAAACAGCAAGGTAGTCAAGCCAAAGTCTGTGTGGCCGTGCATACGAAGGCCCTTGGCTAACTCTTCGGTTTGTTTCTGCACAGGTCGAAAGAGTGCATGACGGAAGTAGCCTTCACCAGTTGGGCTACCGTGTGATTGTACATTGTCCCACAGATAATCGTCAGGCAACTCTAGAACGCGTGAAAAGAGCGTGAGGAGCCGTCGGTTAACAGAATTTGTAAGGTAGTTGCAAAATTCCTCGATCTCGTCCATGAAGGGGTGCAGACACGTTGGCACACGACCAGTATCTGCCCAGTCAGGTTTGTACCAGTTAAATTGCTCGATGCCATCAGGAATTCCACGGTCTCGCTGAAGGTTGAGAACGCAGAGTAAGCACAAGTTTAAAACTTCTACATGCAGGGTTAAGATCTTATTACCTTGAATCCGTAGGGATGCTTGTAACCGGACCATACACCGGTGTCAGGGTCGAAAAGAAGGCGTTCCTTGTCCTCGTCGCTAATGTTTTTGTATAGATACTGTGCGAGAGCAAATTGACGGTGAAGCTATTGAAAAGACGAGAGAAACATGATCAGTGGTGCTGGTATTAATATTCTTTTCCGAATTTTCTCTTACCTGCTCTAAGCAAACTCCATAGTTTTCGAGGAATAGAAATCCATCATCGCGAATAGCAACTTTGACCAGCTTTATAAGGTTATCAACGACGGCAGGGTCATCCGAGTCAAGCAACGAAAGATCAATTGACTTGAGTTTAGCAAAGTCGTGTTTTTCCTTTGTGGCTGGGGGAGGGACCCATTCTGGCACAAAAGGCTTGCCATGCAGGTTGGCTGAGGGAGGGTTAAATGGGGCTGCAGGTGCCATGACTTGATGTTTGCAAAAGTGTGTAGTTGTGGCCGATGCCTCAGACAATACCTAGATATAGTTACACAGTTACGCCATATGCCTTTATACAAATTGTGTGATAATAAGCTATGGAAGCCTACGTGTACCCGCCCTATCCCTGCGCTTGGTTATCACCTTGCCACTATCTCTCGAGAGCTCCTCTGTCTGGGCACGAGGGGGTAGTCAGATTACCGTCTTAAGCATAAACTAAGCTAAATTGGTTAGTTTGTGCTGGCCAATAACGACAGAAAAGGTACTACTAGTAAGATACGACCCTGGTTTAGAGTAGCCCGCATTGTGCATCGCGTGGGAGGAGCTCGTGTGGGAGGAGCTCCTCCCAAGTGGGGCCGAAGACACAGGCTGGCATTGAGGGGTGGGGGGAAGGGGTGCGGGGCCCGATGGATACTGTGCACGGTTTGCGCTCAGCCAACATTTAAACAGCAACTTGCAGCACCTACTTATTTTCGCTTTCCGAATTTCTTTGTTGACAAATTTTCTATCTTGACATTATCTATCTTGACATTATCTCTAAAAAGTCACTTGTGAACATTATCAACAATGTCACGGCAACTTATTTCCAGCGAGAAATTCCCTCCAAAGCCTCATAACTGTGAGTGTTTGCATGAAAGGCGGGTTTACCTAGTGTCTGAAGTTTACTGACCAAGTCCTCACAGGCCCTGCTGTCAAGGTCCCCGGTCTCGTCTTCTGTGCAGGTCAAACAGCCACGGGAGAAATTAAACAAGCGACAGTACGTCTTATCCTAGGGTTTCTATTCTTTTTATTTAGTAACTGAGTCTCACATCATTTGCCTACAGATAACCGCTTTACAAAACCTTAAGGAAGTTCTCGAGCTTGCAGGATCGTCGCTTGAACAGGTTGTCAAGTACAATGTCTATCTCGCCGACATAAAAGATTTTGCCGCAATGAATGAGGCATACATAGGTTTCTTGCCACAGCCTATGCCATCACGCTCGTGCCTTCAGGCCGTCGCACCAGGAAATGGGACGGTCATTGAGATCGAATGTATTGCACAGGCTTGAGACCTGGCCTTTGTAAGGATATAATAAATAGAATAAATACTGAAGAAATTGTAACTACTATTAGTATCATGCGCCAGACTATTAAAAGATTTAAAAGATTTGCCAAGAGACGAATAAATTTGTGTGCTAATTAACGTAGGTCACAGTGTAACAGGACGGATGGTGAAACGCAACAGGACGCTTTATAAGTGAGGTAGCTTGTCATATATGAATATAGACAATAAGAACAACAACCACGGCTGCTATATTACGATTAACCAGGCATACCCAGACCTATATGCCCATAACGCACATTTACAGTGCATGCCGGCACAGAAGTTTACAATGCGAGGAACAGCGTTCAAATCTAGATAGTGATATGTTTATGTATGAAATTCTATTATTCTATTAAGGGCATTTTTGTATCCCCGAACCTTCTCATGACCGAGCAATCTCAAACTCCGGAATATACCAATTCTGAATTGCCTTTGTGTCGCCTGTAATGGCGACTGTGTCATATCTCTTTCTGGCCTCCTTCGCTGCTGCACCATCATTGACCATTCGTCCAGCCCACTTCCCATGCTTTCGCGCCGCCGCGATGATCTTGTCGATGGCAGCGAGGAACTCTGGCTCATCTCCGCGCGCAGGCACATATCCGAGGAGAGACTGCGCAAGATCGTTAGGGCCGATGAAGACGAGGTCCACTCCAGGCACGGCGCAGATGGCATCGACGTTCTCGACACCCTCGCGCGTCTCTATTTGAATCATAGTCACAACCGTTTCGTTGGCAGACTGCATATATTGGGGCGTCGTAATACCATGGCCAATGCTAGGAAATGCTGAGCCTTGACCGCGCACTCCCTGCGGTGGGAACTTTGTAGATGCAACAATCTGCTTCGCTTCTTCGGCGTTGTTGATCTGCGGGACCATGATGCCGTGCGCGCCAGTATCCAGAGCACGCTTGATAATGTCGTGCGCAGGGCCGCGGATGCGAATGATGGGTGACACCCCGAGTGCTGATATGGCAGCGACAGAGTTGTGCATCGAATCGTCTCCAATATGGCCATGCTCGCAATCGACAATGATGCCGTCAAGACCTGTCAAAGCCACGATTTGGGCTTGGCGTACTGAGGGAATGGCCACGAAAGTCATTAATGGGAACTCTCCGGCTTTGATTTTGTTAAGTAGCCTCAGTCGATGGTTCTCGACCTTGGTCGTGTGGGCTGTGGGATAGGCCATTGTTGGAGCTGGTAAAATCTTACTTTGTCGTTTGTATGGGGGAGGTAGGTAAGATGTGCGCTCACCTTAAGTAACAATGAGTTTTCTACTCCCTCCTGCCCCAGCTATGTTACTTTCTGTGCTTGCTAATATTTTCCATGCTCACCTGCTAATCTCATCGTCCCTGACCGATAGAGAGGAGTGACCCACAACGAAGTGGAGTTGGTTCTGCAGCTTATCGCCACCCTGTCGGGAGGAGCTCCCCCAGAGTCTATGTAATAAGCCTCACGATTGATTCCTCCTAGGGGACTAGTTCCCGTTAGGCTGGTGATGCTTGTCCTTGGTGCTGCAGATTATCTCCACCCTGTCGGGAGGAGCTCCCCTTGAGTCTGTGTAATAAGCCTCACAATTGACTCCTCCTAGGGGACTAGTTCTTGTTAGGCTGGTGACGCTTGTCCTTGGTGCTGCAGCTTTCCCTACCCTGTCGGGAGGAGCCCCAGATTCTGCGCGATAAGCCTATCTCCACCCCTGTTGGGAGGAGCCCCAGGTTCTGCGTGATAAGCCCCACGATTGTCCTAGCAGACTAGTTCCCGTTGGGCTGACGACAGTTGTCCTAAACCGCCCCTCCTATCCCTATCTATGAGCCCCTTGGTGAATCCATCAATTGCCGACGAATCTACGGGTCGTGATCCTCTGCAAAGGGGTCTTGACCGTCCGGGCTTGTTCCTAAACCACTCCTACCTCTGCTTATCTATGAACTCCTTGATGAAACCGTCAATTGACGACTAATCTATCGGCCATGGTCCTCAGGGAAGGGGGCTTAATCATCCGAGCAAAATAACATCCCTTATCTGGTTCCTTATTATAAGCCTTTGAGGGACCTCATCAGGGCTATAAACTCTCCCAATGACCGCAAGGACAATCACGCTCTCCCTCCAACAGGTCCCAACATTTATACTCGCCATTAAAGCTTGAACGCAAGGAAGGTCTCAAAATCCGCCATGGACACCGATAAGTGCACATCATCGGCCCATGCTGAGGACAATGTATTGTCTGAAGAAGGGAAAGTCGACGTCACCAGCGCCGAGTATCAACGGATGCCAGAGTCACTTCGCAACCTCAGCGATAGCGAAATTAAGCGTCTCAACAGGCAACTCGTCCGCAAGATCGACTTCTATGTCCTCCCAACCATTGGGATCTTGTACATTCTGAACTACATCGACCGTCAGAATCTGGCCGCCGCCAAGCTCCAAGGGATCATGGAAGATCTACATATGACCACCGAACAATTTGCTACTGCGGTCTCGATACTGTTTGTGGGTTACTTGCCTTTTCAGATTCCGAGCAACCTCATCATCACCAAAGTCTCACGCCCGGGCATGTATATTTGCTTTGCTGTGACGATATGGGGCTGCATTTCGGCAGCAACGGCAGCCGTCAATACCTACGGCCAGCTGCTTGCGGTGCGGGCCATTCTTGGAATCGCTGAAGCGGTCTTCTTTCCCGGCGCAATATACTACCTTTCTGCCTGGTACACGAAAACGGAGCTGGGGAAACGCATTGCCGGCCTGTACATTGCGCAGCAAGTTGGCAATGCCTTTGGAGGGCTCCTCGCGGCAGCTATTCTTCACCTTGACGGAGTACACAATATCGCTGGCTGGAAGTGGCTGTTCATAATCGAGGGCAGTGCTACGGTTGCCATTGGCGTGATATGTGCCTGCATCATGCCCGAATTCCCGCACAACAGTCGCATCCTCTCGCAACTGGAGCGTGACATTGCCGTGTGGCGCATCGAGTCCGAAGCAGGTGCAGCAGAGGGCACGGAGGACGAGAGTGCGCTGGCGGGCTTTGTTGAAGCCCTGAGTGATCCCAAGCTGATACTCCTCATCCTCTGCAATATGCTCTCACAGGCGCAGGGCTCCATTGCCAATTACTTCCCTACGCTAATCGCTTCTCTTGGCTTCTCCAACACTATCAGCCTACTCCTAACTGCGCCACCCTACATTCTCGCTGGCATAGTCTATTATGGGATCATGTTCTACTCGGATCGCAAGAACACGGTCTACCCGATGATTCTCGTGTGCATTGCCATTGCAATTGGCATGTACATCATTCCGATGGCGACACTCAACGTTGGGGCGCGTTACTTTGCTATGATGATTTTGCCCTTTGCGTCAGTCGGCCCGCAACTCCTCCTCTACAAGACGATCAATCTCCATCTAGCACGGCCAATATCGAAGCGCGCAGCCGCCTCTGCTCTGGTCAATGCAATTGGTGGCACGTCAAACATTTGGGCTTCATACCTATACTATGCGAAGCCGCATTTCTATGCCGCCTTTGGAACGCTGATGGGCTGCGCCTTTTTGTTTGCGGCCACCATCACCATATACCGCTGGCTAGTCTTGCGTGAGAACGAACGCCTGGATTCGGGCGAAGCGGAGAATATTGCAAAGGTTGTCAAGGGTGGCGTCACAGAGGAAATGGTGCAACTCAATTGGCGCTACGAGATGTACTGATGCTGTTAGGATACTCAGTTAAAAAACCAGCGATGTCTGCCTCCTGTCATATGTTTTCTTTATTTAGCTTTGGGCATGACCTAGCCTATAAACTTGATTCAATATAATAGCGCTTTGTAATACAAATAATAACAGTGCCTGATGCAATAAATTAATGCACTCTTCGTTCCCCTAGATTGTCCAAACATGAAATGATGAGCTTGCTGAGCTGCCACCGACTTCTGCGCTGGAAGACCTTCCTTGCCCACATCAAAGCTCGCTCCACGTCACCATCCTGAACGCCGACGACTTGCATCGCCCCTGGTAATCTCATATTCACGAGCTGCCAGGCAATCAAAAAGGCCTTATACGCGTACAAGGTAATCCATGGCGCCTCTGAGTCCGGTGCGAGTGTCGTATCGAGATATCGTAGGAACCAGTCGACGTGTGGCTGGACGGCGCTGGCGGTGTTGGCGTCGCACAAGAATTCATCGGAAAGTGCCAGGTAGGTCGACCGATTCAGCACAGCATCTATGCTTGCTTCCACAATGCCACCGGTGTGCGCTGGCGACCACATCTGCAGCTCAATCATGGCGGTCTCCCATGTTGCTGCACATGTCACCTCGTTCGTGGCCTTTGCTATATCGGCTTGTGGACGGACAAAAGGCTTGAGTGCGACAAGTGATGACTTTAAGGCCCCAAATCTTTCCATACTAATAATTCCTGTCATTGTAGACCAGCCCGATATCTCGCGAGTACTAGAGATCAGAAATTGTGTAATGTTGATAGCTCCGTACGGGTCAAATGCTGGAATAGAGTTGAGGTCTGCATTGGGTGATAGAAAGCGCCGAACAGCATCTTCGTATTGCACTGGGGGGCCAGAATGCCTCGCAGCGAGCTGCCGATGCGCCCATTCAGCGGATGAGGATGCTGCCCAGTGGTCTTCTGGGCAGGGAAGGTCATGCTTGATTTCCAAGTGTGAGATGGAGCGAGGGATAGATAGGAACTGATACCACAGCGCATCGATCTGATGCACGGCAAAGAGCGTTCGTTTGTGAGACTCAGCTTTAATAAACTCTTGCCATAGAGACTCCAGATCTTTCGTTGCGGCAGACTCAATTGACAATGGCTGCATCATTCCTCCCGCCCGAGCAAGAGAAATCATGCTGGAGTGCATATTGGGGACATATGTGGAGGCGTCACCGCAAAGATACATCATGGCACAGATCTGAAGTAGTAAATACGTCTGGGCCATCATAACAATGTGTGTTAAACGATCCGCCCGCTCTTCGTTGGAGGTGATGAGAGCACGAGCTCGGTGGAAGCAGCGTATAGACAGGATCACGCCTGACCCTACTTGATCACCACATTCTGGATCCTCGCCGTGCTGATAGGCAACGCAGAGAATGCTGAGGACCAAGTGAGGAGCAGCGTGAGTTACATCAAATGTTGGTTGGTGAAGAAAAGGGACAAAGTTTGAGACGTGCGTAAAGAAGAAATTACAGCCCCGTGTAATCTGCTGGGCAGACGGATACCAATTGTCCTGGAGCCGGGGTAGGTTATTTGATAACACGCTCTCATAGATGTCTTGGTTGACATTGAAGCTGGCCAAGTTTGTGTCGAACGAAGCAGACGGTGAGGTGGTCTGCGGATGTAGTTGGGTGTCTACGTGGTGGGCCGGTTTGAGAAAGGATGTTTCTAGTAGCAGGTTCCGTTCCAGGTCTGCTGTATCCTGTTCGATTTGACAACTGCAAGTCGACTCACTCATCGACAGTTGGTGCGTCAGTGGATCTGTACTAAGTTGGCCTTGATCTCCAGTGCTTGTAGGTGCGTTAGTTGCAAGATTTGTGCTTTCTGCGTAGTTGTCATAATCGAACTGATGTTGCGCATACCGCAATGCTGTGTGCCAAATCCTGCTACCCATCTCCAGTTCACCTTCGTTTCCGGAACGCTGACGGAGTAAGCCATCTTGGCTCTCTGCTTGAGGGCTCCCTGCTTGAGAGCTCCATCCTTCACTGCCTTGTCTGAGCGCCGGTGGGTCGCGATGTGGCCTAGTAGTCCGTCTCTGTTCGTGCTCCAGGTGTTTTCTCTTCATATGGCGATAGCGTAGATCGGGACGTGAGAAAGAAGCCTGGCAAAATTCACAGGAAAGCGAAGCCTCGCCCTGGGAACGAGTATGAAGCGCAGCATGTCGCTTGAGGTTCTCATGTCGGGTAAAGCGGACAAGACAGACCAGGCATTGGAATGGCTGATAGGACGGCATTCCTCTGTTGGTGCGAGAGACAGAGATGATAGAACTGCGCGTAGCTGTCCGGCGGTGTCCAACAGGGCCCGACGGTGTATCGTGGTCCTAAGCAGCGCGGACAGTCCAGACGGAGAAACTCCGGGGTACAGCGCCACCCCCGCAATGCGCGTGGAAGATCTCCAAACAGGAGAAAACTAACTACACTTTGCGCCCTCCGACTCTTTCTCTACCTTCCTACGTCCGTTATAATAGATAAAAGCTTCAGTAAAACAGATAGCTAGGGAACGGAGGACGTTATCAGGACGTTATCAAGACCTTATCAGATAACTAGGTGTTGGAGGATTGGCCGTGCACGCGGGATTCCGTAATAGCCGTTAGCCTGCATTCCCATCGTTAGAGTGGGTACGTCGGAGTGAACACCGGGATTAGTTGTTAGTTGTGCGGGGTTAATATGAAATATTCCTGTTCTGTATCTTTAATATCTTAAGATAATTGCAATCTAAAAATTTACACGAAGTTCGCTGATTTAGTTGCCGCAAAGTTATTTTCTTTATAACCAGTCAGGCATTTCAAGCAGCTAACTTAAGTAAATATGGCGGATAACAAAATCGAGGGTCGACTGGCTTTAGTCACTGGAGCATCTGGGGGGTAAGCAATTGCTATGAGCTCTAAGATATATTACTAGTGACGCTGACAGTTTTCCTTGCAGTATTGGTGAAGCTTGCGCAAGGAAGTTAGCATCTTGTGGCGTCAACCTTGCGTTGACTTACTCTACGTCTAAAGACAAGATTGATGCCCTCGTAGCAAGCCTCGATGAGATAAGCAAGGGTTTGCGAATAACGATTCATAAGGCCGATATGGGATCTGTGGAAGATATTGCAAACATGTTCAAAGAGATCCAAGAGCAACACAAAGCTCCAGTCGATGTCCTAGTCAGCAATGCTGGGTACGGAAAGAGAATCGTTGATATCTCGTGAGAAAACAAAGATACACGTCAACGCATAAGAGTGGTAACTAAAGATTCTACAGTGAAATACCACTAGAGGAATTCGAGTACACAATGAACGTCAACCTCCGTGCTTCCTTCCTCCTCGTGAAGGGCGTCGTGGAAGGCATGAAAGCCCAAAAGTGGGGTCGCATTATCTTCGTCTCCTCAATAGCAGCATATGGTGGTGGAATCAACGGTTGCCGTATGTTCTTTCGTCACACATCTTCCCTCATCATACATTAACATCCTTTTCTTCTTAGACTACGCAGCAAGCAAAGGTGGCCTCATGGGCATGATGAAGAACCTATCAAGCCGACTAGCACAGTACAACATCTCAGTTAATGATGTGGCACCTGCCATGATTGGAGCAACAGGCATGATCCCGAATCCTGAGGCGGTGCCAGGTGTAGTTGAGACGATCCCATTAGGAAGATTTGGGCAGCCAGATGAGGTAGCAAATGTAGTTGAGATGTTTGCTAAGACCGGTTATTGCACTGGACAGAGTTTGGTTGTTGCTGGTGGATTGAAGTGAGTAGTTTTTGTAGCAATTACAATGGATATCTCTTCCTATAGGTACGAAATGAAATATTGTGAAATGCGTATTTATTTGTAACTCTCTATGTAGCTTTTGTTAACAGGTCTATACATTCCATGAAGTTCCACCCTCACAGTTTCCAAGGGTGGTGCCAATCACTATGGCCGGGAGCCGCAGCTCTAGCAGGCGGACGAGAAACCTCGTTTCATGTCCAAAATCGATGTGTTCTACGCGAAGGACGATGCATCCGCTTGGGAGAGGACTTCTATTCATCCAAGGATTTCACCGACAAATTTTTCGAGTATCTCGGTGATCGTTCTCGGGATGAGGAGACCAAAGACAAGCCGTATTTTTGCTAATCTCGCCTACAGTGCACCACGCTGTCCGCTACAGGCACCAGAGAAGGACATTTTGGAATACCGTGGCATTTACGGTGATGGTCTAGAGATTCTTCGGCGAAAGCGCCTAGCAAGAGTGAAAGAACTAGGGCTTGTCCCCCACTGTGCCGTTCCTCACGACGTGGTTGCGGTCGGCGGAACATCCTTTCTAGAGACTGGGTCACCTTGAATGGCGAAGAGAAGTGCTTCTCCTCTCGTACCAGGAGTGCTACGCTGGTATGGTGCAAGACATGGACCGGCAGATTGGACGAGTGCTGGACCATCTCACGGAAAGTGGCGGACGGGAGAACACCGTCGTGTTCTTTATGTCCGGCAATGGAGCTATCGAAACTGCCACTATATTGCGAAACACACGAGTCAGCTGGATGGATGATGCACGTTGTGAGTGTTGGAGGTAATTCCGGAATACGGAGAGCTACACACAAATTCGTGTTGTAATCCCCGGCAACCATAATCAGTCTCGTCGGCAAACGGAGCAGATGCTTCACAGTAGAACACAGTATATAGATCAATTGAATTACTACACTATCCTACGGGCCTACGTACTATTTGTATTATATTAGGGGACCTGCCTAAACCCCTGAATTGCTGAAGGATTTAGGCTTAGGGCCAAATACGTCTAGTGCCCCGAGACACCTGTCTTAAACAGCTGTCGTATTCTAAAATAGTACGAGTAACCTCGCCCGTTTAATCGTTTAATAGCGAATCAAATTGTGCGGGGTCAGAGATAATGTCATACTAGTATAAGTTAAGATAAGACGAGATTTTATGCATGCCCCAGCACGTTAAAATTTAGGGCTACATATGCTACCACAATAATTCACGTGATATTACTATGAGTCTAATGATATTATTAATGATGGGGCGATGAAACGGAGACAGCTCCGCCGCCCCACCCTTAGTACCGTAGGAGATGTCTCCGCTTCCGACGTTATTACATGGCAAAGTGTTATTCCCCATATCGGCATCTACATCGCACCCCAAAGTCCTACAAAAGCTAACTGCATTATCGTCTCCGCCTCCGCCGGTTGCAATATATTCGCTATGATCGTCTGACCAGCATCAGTGGAGAGTCCCCAAAGCTACAAACACTTAAACAGCCCGTCCGTCAGTCCTGACAGCCTACCAACGTTGACACTACCGGACCGACCACCTTTTCGCCTTTGCGCGAATAGCAACCGTTACAAAGGCAGACTGTGGCCACGTCTCTACACACTATAGATGTTGGCCAGGTAGCGATGGCTGAGTTGACCGAAATCTTCGACGACATCGGACTTATCCAGTATCTTGATAGCTTCCTAGATCACGGTTTTGACACTTGGGAAACCGTCCTTGGTATAACGGAGCCAGACTTGTATGTCTTCTCTCCCACGCCTTAGATGGATGCTGACGCGCTACAGAGATGTCTTGGGCGTCAAACTAGGCCACCGAAGGGTTCGATAAGAGAGTCCTGGATAGAAGGATCGAAACTGACGTGTGCGCAAGAGACTCCAGAGGAAGATCGCAGAGGCTCGACAAATAAGCCATGGCCGCCAGCCATTGGCGTCACCGAAACGAAGCGCGTCTGTGCTAGATGATAAGCTGATGGATAAGGGCAAAGGAGTGACAGCACTAAGGTTTAATGACGAAGATCGCAGCTCGTCCACGCAACTAAGCGGGAAACGAAAATATGCTAAGCACCCTAAACTAGACCATAATGCCCCTGCGACGCCCCGCTCCGCATATGTCATATTCGCCAACAGTAAGTGCCCAATGTCACACTCTAATTTCTGGCTCTAAAAGCAAACGATAGAGATGCGGGAGGACCCAGAGGTTAGATCGCTATCATTTACAGAAATCGCCAAGTTAGTAGGCAAGAATTGGCAGAGCCTTACAACCAGCGAGAAGGAGCCTTATGAACAGCAAGCTCTCGATTCTAAAGAGAAGTACGCCATTGGGATGGCAGCATACAGACAGACAGAAAGCTATAAGGCCCACTCGGAGTATCTACAGGGCTTTAATGCTAAACTACAGGAGAGCAGCCGGGAAGGTATAGTCTATGACAAGCCCTAAAACGCTCCTGGAAGATAACGACGATAGAACCTAATGAGACCTCTCCTTCTCATAGCTCATTGAGCGAACAATGCGATGGACGAAGCCCTTGTGCAAGGTGCCTAGCCTATGGGACTGCAATTTGCGAACATGGCGTCCCATTCCGTGCCAGTAAAGCAGCTATGAAGTCTCGTATCGAGCAGCTTGAAACCCACCTGAAGCATAGCGACTACGTGCTCCACTCGCTGAGCGGAAAGACACATGCAGTCGCTGTCGTTTTGAAACAGCTGAACGAAGGTGATAGCATCGAACAAATTTATCGAAATCTAGAGGAGAAACAAGCCTTGGATAGCGAGCGCATGCCACATCGTCAAGAAGGTTGGGAGCGCAGTTCGCGACTCTCTGGTACAAGCAGCGAGCCTACCAACAAAAGAGTACAGAGCAATAGTATGCAGGTCCCACTAGATCGCTATTCCACTATCAGGTGGACGACAGTTACCACGGACTTTGCGCTTGTGACGAAACTCCATTTACTCTACTTCAGTTGGGATCATCCGTTCTGCTCTGTACTCTCCAAGTACCATTTTATCAAAGACCGTGACGCTGGAAGGCAGAGGTACTGCTCACCATTACTCGTTAACATAATGGCAGCCCTTGGATGCAGGTTCTCAGACAGTGTTAAGGTTAACACCAATTTTGATAGAGGAGAAAAGTTCTACTTGGAGGCGGAAAGAATATGGGGGGCTGAGCAGAGCGACACATCGATACCGACTATTCAAGCTACAGCGCTGATGTCTCTTTGGGAGGCGAGCCAAGGGCAAGACAGCAAGGCTTATTATTACTCCAGGCAAGCGATGAGTATGGCAGTTGAAGGAGGTTTACATAACCGTTCTGCCAATCAGAAATTACTAGGGATAAGTGATGAAGTTCGCTCAGCCACTTTTTGGGGTATCTTTGTTCTAGATCAGTAAGCTTTCCCACAATTATCGTCGTTTGATATAACTGATCTTTCTTGAGCAGAATTTGGTCACTCTATTCAGGCCATATTCCTCATCTCTCTTGCAGAGGTACGTTTACCATCCCACCACTAGTTGTGGATGGGCAAGATTTGATGGACTGGGCTCCATACTATGACGATGAGACGCAGGGAAGTGAAAGAGCCACGCAAACGAGCAACGTCCGTTCCGTTTTCAGAGGAATCTGCGAGCTCTCACACATCATCTACCAATCGCTTCATGTCATGCACCCCCGGCAAGGTTCTCTCGCCAGTCAAGAAGTCATGGAGGTCTATGGAAAATACTTGAACTGGTATGAGTCTATGCTAGGAGTTCTCAAGAGTGGAGTAAACTCGACCCCAACGGCTATATTCGCTCAGTATGTCCAACACCCTATAAGATCCGTCAAAGATACTAATAACAACTCTCCGACAGCTTACTCTACCATTTTGGACTTCTCATTCTTTTTGGCCCACTAATTGGTGTTGGTCTCTTCGACCCGTCTATTATACCCAATGATATATGCAGCCAGGCTGCTGATGCTATCAACTCCCACATCTGGTCCTACCGAGAGCTTTACAGCTTACGCCGAATTCACGCCTTCATACCGTATATTTCACTTTCCGCTAGTGTCGCGCATCTTGCAGTTGCCAGAACCCAAGGATCTATGACAAGCGATAACTTTGCAAAAGTAACACAAGGTATCTCCTATTTGGAGGACATGGGGCCATCGAACGCCTTCGCGGGTCGCGCGGCGGATGCTCTACGTAGAATGGCGAGCCGTTCCATCACTGGAGAAAGCGCCACCTTGACCTGCTCCTTCCAGCATGAGCATGGCATATTAACTCACCAACTACGTACAGGAGAGGCTTCTACCTTCTCATTCTATCTATCCCATATAGTGGCTGCAGCGGCTTGTGGCAAGCAATGCTAAGCCTCGGGCTCACCTATGGACCTGCCTGTGCAACGTAGGCATCTCATTTTCGTTCTCACGTTACTCATTTCCAAGTTCATCTGTGTACATATTCATATTCAAGCTAATCTTAGGTAGCTAACATGCATTGGATACAAGACCAGTTGCGGCTGTTGGGTGAGGGATCATTAGGACTATCCAGTGCAGGTGGTATGATCCCTTGAAAATGCGAACCACCTCTGGTACCGGTTGCACAAATAGCATACCTTTTTTTGTGGAGACCACTAACCATAGGTTCACCCAGTAGTCCGTGATTTAGTGGAGGGCCACGGATCCTGATCAGCACGGGCCGAACAGCGTGTGCTAGCTTTTACACGAATTTAAAACCTACCTAGCCCTAGAGGGCCAAGAATCCATCAGTGCTACCGATGAGCTTCTCAGGGCCGGGATAAACCGCACCTCGTTTCCAACATTCCGGATAAAACCCCGAAAGAGGAGCGATGAGCATAACTTGGCGCGGGCTCGTCTTCTGGCGCCTCTCGCTAAATCCTCGATCTGCAGGCTTGTGATCACGGCCCCCATCGGTTACGGACCCTTCAAGGTCCCTGTTCCTGTTTCCTGTGTCTACTTTCTGCTTTTCCGTTTCTCTCTTTTCATAAGGTTGGCCAGAGGTGGATGAGGTGAAAGGGGTAGACGAGCTGTTTCAGTGGTTGTGTTTGAACCTGAGGCACAAATAGGTGTGCGGCGATTAAGTTTAGGGTGTGGGAGTATTAAAAAGTAGGCAAGCAAGCTGTGTAAAACAGCAACGAAAGCTGCCCTTTTCAGCAGCCTCCTAGCCGTCACATCGTTAAATAGAGTATAGTTTACTCCTTAAACTAGAGAAATGTAAGTTTTATAAAGACTAAGTTAAATTCTTAGGTTACATTATTAGAACGCATAGTATTAAGATAGACTAAGTAAAGGTTATAGTAGTACTAGACTAGCTAATACTAACTATAGTTAAAGAAGTATAGGCCTTCTTAGGCTTTGCTAACTTTTACTAAAGATTTATTATAGGATATTCTAAGGTAGCTTAGCTACTTATAGAGCTTACTAGAAAGGATCTTATATTTAAATAAACTAATAAGGTAGAAGCTGCCTTTTAGGAACTTAAAATGAAGTTTATAGAAGTACCTATCCTTACTACATTTAACTCTATAAAGAAGATTATCCTTAAGACAGACTCTTCTAACTTTATAATTAGAGCATATCTAAATTAGCTAGATAAGAATAGTAAGTTTAAACTAATTATATACTACTCTAGGAAACTATTACCTATAGAGCTTAACTATAACATCTATAATAAAGAGCTACTAGCTATTATTACCTTTAAGTAGTAGTATGTCACGGGTGCTAGGAGGGCAGCGTGGGCATGGGGCGTAGGGGGTGTCGTTGGCAGTACGGCCGCGTATCGGCAGGGAGCGCGGTGAGCTTGCCGAAGGGTTCGGCGTTAGTAAGGCGCGCATCACGTGCCCTACTAACGGGGGCTACGGTCGGGCCAGTCGCTAGTCGGCCCCGATACCCCACCGTTTCGGGTACGATTCGATAGGCTAGGATAGGGTTGGGGAAAGAGGGGGAAATCTACCAATCACAGTACGCCACGGATACGCTGGCGTTCCGGCACCGAAGCCTAGGTATATAAGGCGTAACTCCCCCTTTAGAAAGGGGGCAGAGTTTAGTTTGAATACTATGCGTTCTAGCACTCTACCCATACTCATTACATAGTAAGTATATCTTAAGGGATCTACTTACCCTATATAAGTATAAATAGATTATAAGAACCTTATATACTTTACTATAACTAAGGTTTTAAACTATAGATAAGTCTAATAGGTAGAGACCCTTATAGCCTATAACTTTATAATAGCTTATTATAAGGGCTCTAAGAATATAAGAGTAGATGCTCTTAGTAGATAAACTAACTATATTAGTCTAAAGGAAGAAAGACCTAGAGTAATACTTAAGAAAATAGACATAGGAATATAATATAATAAGCTATTAGCTATAATTACTATTATAGAAGATATATGTTACGGCTAGCGTTTACGGCTACAGTTTCGCCGACACGCCGGTTATAGTAGTAAT
>JPKD01000867.1:0-25767 GCA_000750935.1 Pseudogymnoascus sp. VKM F-4519 (FW-2642)
ATGCCCCAGCAGTCCTGTTTGCAAATTACTCTGCAAAGTCATAATACCGTTGCTATTAGTTAACACGTGATCGAATCTGTAAGCTGTGTTCTTTTCCCAGTGACGGAACTCCGTCCGGCCCGCGCTGATCAGGTTTCGCGGCCCCTCACTAAGTTGAGGGGCCGCGCATCAACAGACCCACTGCGGAGTACTAGGTGGGTCCGTGGTGGGTGGCGAGATCCAAATCGTTTAATTTTCCATCGGGGCCGTAGCCGTCCACACACCTGCAGAAAAGTGGACTGACTCTTTGACAGTGTGCTGTATTTGTGTACCAATAGTGGACTTTTTCAGGGCCTTCGCGCACGGGAGTCTCACTCGTGATTTCCGTGCGCCTCATAGTATTTACTTTTGCGAGGCTTTGCGAAATATCTGGTAAATGGCTACCTAATATCGCTGTGAAATGTGCTGAGCATCATGCAGGCGCTTGGAAGGCTGCCTCTTTTGGAAACATGCATATTTATCTTATCTCGTGCAATCTTGACAGCCTGGTGCATGAGGCGCAAATCTTCAGCTGAGAAGGCTTGGGGATTTGGCTGCGGGTAGATGGAAAGCTCAGGGAAGGGGAAGATTCCTGTCTTTTGCCAGTGGTTGATCTCAGCCTCGATCTTTGGGGTCCATAGTAGATCTGGCTCCTCTGGCGTGTCAATATAGGGGCAGCGGACATTGTGTTTAGTGCAGTTCTTGCTGTTTGAACTCAGTGCCATCCAGCATGTCGCCAGTGAGAATAAATCATACCACTGAGGAAAGTTTTCATCACAGCGGATGTGTCTACGCTTGCAGGTATCACAACCCTTGCGAGACTTGGTGTGACTAGACTTGTGTCAGTATTAGATTCAAGAACAGGAGCATCTGAATAACTCACCTCCGTCTGGGAGGGCCACCACCGGGTCCAGCCATTATGGGTAATAAGAGTGAAGACGGTGTCGACACGGGTTTGCTTGTTCAAGCAGTGAACGAGCGTGATTAGGCCAAAGCCTGGGTTTAAACTTATGAATTGATGATAGATCCCAAAACAGAAAGACAAGAAGTGAAGTTTATCTAAAAGTAATTTCAAGTTAGTAAGACAGCAACAAGATACTTTGGACTAGGGAGGCCGGGTATAAGTAGAGTCAGATTAGTGACGTAAGGTTAAAGTGGTAACTAGCGTGGCGATAAGGCTTAGCTCAGAGAGCAGCGGCCAAAGCAGGAGGAGGAATAGGCTTGTGACACCCCCATATGTCCTCAACTACAAGCCTCCAAGTAGGCCTAGTCGATATGTAACGAAAGTCACCCATCTCCATTATAGGCGTCTCGACTACGTTAGTGCCACGTGGACGTCGACTTGTGATTCGTCAAATCTCTTCGGTACTTGACTTGCAGGTCTTTAATTGCACAGTTGGTGGCTCCTATACTCTGGACAGTCTCCCTGACAGCCTGGGTCCAAGACTAAGTTGGTGGTTGCCCTGCGAGGCTGTGCTTTGACGAGGTCTTCCGCCGTTGGCATGATTAGTGGTGCGATCGTTGCCACTGTCATCTCCACGTTCGCTGACTCCCACAGTATCAACTCGATTGTTGTTGCTGCTGCCCTGTGAAGCATTTACTAAGTTCTCCTCCGTTCCACTTGCTTCCCAGTCCGCATAGGCTTCTCTTCAGCGCCTCCCTACTTTAGGCATCGCTGTTGACTGTTCCTGTATTACGCCATGTTATCTCGATTATTCCTCACCACACAGTTTATATAATTTGACTATAAAATTGTCTTCCTACCTATAATGTTGTTGGAAGTGTACTTGTCTCAAGGGTCCTCCTTCTCCCTAGAAAGTCTCTTAGCTGCTGTTTGGCTGACCGGATTCATGCCTTAACCAGTGAAAGCTCTCGATTCTGATCGGCGTAGTACGTACTAGTACGTACCAGTACGTACTAGTACGTACCAGTACGTACTCTACAGTGTGCCATCAAAACCACCTGTGATGGATAAATGGATGATCCCGCGCAGCCATCAGGAACCAGGTCCACAACTTTTAGGTAGTGAGTGGCGCGATGCTCGGGCTGATCATCTTAATTCCGTCCACGTCGCCCGTTCTCACTTTCCTCAACTATAGCTATCATCCTGTCTATTAATGAGCCAGATACGGGGGGCACGCGAGGTAGCGGTCACGGCGTGCAGAGCTGCTCACCGATATCTGCCGTCGGATGTAGCCAGTACTCTTATAATGGCGGCGGACAGTTCAACTGTACCAGTATTCTGATGCAAACTGTGGAAAGATTGTCGAATCAGGACCGAATGGGGGGGTGGTGAATTCCCCCATTTCTCTTCCCGCTTTTAACTCGCCATCACCAGCACCTCCTTTTTAGTTCCCTTCCCATGCATTCATCACCTCCCAACTCCGTCTCTTCCCCCTTCCTCCTTCCCCCTTCCGTCCCCCAAACAACTCGATTAATCTCCTTCCAACCCTCGTCTCGATCTCCGTCCCATCCCTCGCAATCTTCACCTCCCTCCCCGCATTCCACGCATTCTTCAACCCTCTCGTCCTAAAAAACGGGACGCGCCTCCCACTCCACGCTGAATGGTCTACCCCATGCGGCTCCTGCTGCACCGGCTAGTGAGGGGAAGGGTAAGCCCTCATCGCAAATGGGACTCACGCCCAAAGCACTGCTGTTCCCAGCGCTGTTACCCCCGCTACCGCTGCCGCCCCCCGAATCCTCGTCCGCAGCTCCAGCCACCGGATCCGCCTCCCAGAAGATCGTCCCGCGCGCCGAGTCATCAATAATATGACCTCTTGGCGCCGTCGTTGATGCGGGTGTGACCGTTGCGGTGGGTTGGTCTTGGTCAGTTAGTGCTGCCCCTGTCCCCGGCACTGACGCGAAACCTAAGGTTGTGGCGGACGCCACGTTGGTGCTGGTTGTGGGAGCGGGCGCAAAGGCGATTCCAGCTGCGGGGTCCTAGTTTATAGGCGAGGTCATGCGAGCGTAGCCGTAGTATTCGCCGGATTTGTTGACAGAGAAGATGAGGTAGACCGTTTCTGCTGTCCGTGGGGGATTAGCTTGGGTTTGGATTGGGGCTGAGGTGGTTGGGTGTGAGATAAGGGGCTGGTGTGGGAATGGGAACAGGGGCTGGCAAGGGAATGGAAAAGAGCAGAAACTGAAAAACGGAGGAGAGGAACGAACCTTATATGCTTTATTCAAGGCAGCTTCATTATGCGACTGCGTCGCCCACACCCCATTGCTCACGCTCATCTCGAGGTCCTCAACCGTCAAGCTCTTCACAATGAAATACTTAGCTGGCGTCTCCTCCTCTGGTGTCGTCGCACTCCCGACCTCCTCCCCTTCCACCTTCACCCCTTCCCCTTTCCCCCCTTCTATCTTCACACCACTCAAAGACGCCGGTCCCGTCGGCACACCCCCAACCACACCCATCGCAATCCTCCTTAAGCGACACACCAACCTCACACCCCCCAATTTCGAAGCATGAAACCTTCCCACAGCACTCGCACACGCCTCCTCAGTCCTATAATTCACAAATGCGCAGCTACTCTTCGCAATCAAAAACACGCTCAAAATTTCCTCGCGCGCACCCTGCGCGAAATGCTCTTTCAGGTCGAGCACCGATACAACGGGGGGGAGATTGCCGACCCACAGCGCGTGGCCCGATTGTGCGGGTTTTCGTGGGGGCCCGCGGATGCTGGACCTGAATCCTGGTGGGAGTTAGTCTCTCGCTCTGGAGGCCGAAAATGGCAGAAGGACGGGAAAGAGGAGGACGGGAAAGAGGGGAATCTCACCAGCGCTACTACCCCTCCCAACATCCGAACCACCAGCACTCAACTGCTGACTCGGTCCCCGACTCGATTGCCCCGAGCCTCCTCCATGTTGCGGCGCGAACTCCCCCCGAAACATCGCCGTCTGTCTCGTAAACAGCGGCGCCGGCTGGTGGTAGACAAACGGCAGCACCTGCTGCTGCTGCGGCGCGAAGACCGCCGCATAGTCCTGCTGGGTCATCCCCATGCCGCTGCGCAGCGTCTGCATATGCGCCCCCAGGGCGGGTACGTACATCTCCTGGAACTGTTGCGTGGACTGTTGGGTATACCGTTGGTTGGGCTGCTGCTGAGCCCTCAAGGGGGTCGGCGCGAATTGCTGCTGCTGTTGCTGGAGCTGGTACGCGAGGGCGGCGGCAGGAGGAATCTGGTATCGTTGCTGCTGGTGGGCCGAGGGCTGCGCGTAGGCCTGGCTCTGGGCTTGGTTCAGGCTGTAGTTGTGGTCTGGGAGGGGGGCGTTGAGGGCGGACATGTTGAGTGCGGCTTTCCGGGCCCGGGAGGGGTTCATGGACGCCTGTTTCTGCCGCTGCGCATGGGAAGGGTAGGGACTGATGCTCTGGTTGTTCGTGTAGTAGTCCTGTTGAGGCCGCTGGGAGTTGGAGTCCTGAGTCGGGGGGAAGCCATACTGGTCTCTCATATGCTCACGGAGGTCGGACATTATTGCTTCTTTGCGGTTGAAAGTCGTTTTGGGAGTGGGTTCTTGGTATATCAATTCTGCCCCTCTCTTTCGTCACCCACTCACGCACTTTCGTCGCGAGTGTGGTGGTGCTGGTGAAGTGTGAGGGTGCGGAAGCGACGAGGGGTAGGGCACGCCTATCACTTCGTCGGGCCTATCTATTCTAGACCATGGCTCGTGGGCTGCGAGGGCTGGCGGACACGGAGGGGAAGAAGGGGGTGCGTGGGCGCTGTGTGTGCTTGAAGCTGAGCTGGGGGGTGTCGCCGCACGGGGAGGTCCAAGATGCCGGAACTCGGGCAAGGGGTGGGAAGGGAAGGGGTAAGTGGCAGCCTGGGGGAAGTGAGTTTGATGTTGCTGTGCGGGTGTGACAGGTCTGCGAGAAAGCATCAAAAATAGACAAGATGCAGGAGACAGGTGACAGCGTGATATTTCACGTGATACGCATCCGAAGGCGGTTGACAAAACAATCCGGACAGTGTCAAAAGTCGCAAGCGAGAAACAAAGTTCAGTGCAGAGTATTGAGCCCGTTTCTTAATTTATAATTAATTAATTAACTGGGCATTTGAAAGACTAATGTATTAATCTCCTCTGATTATATTTTTTCTCATTCTTCTAGTGGTGATGCAGAGCCCATTGAATTGATTGGATCCGCTGTTGTTGCGACTTCTGACAAGTGTCCGAATTGATTTGTCATCCGCCTTCGATCCGAACCGATGAGGAAGCCATCAAGTGTCTATATTTAGCATTCGTTGGGAACCTGCCTGCGACACGAAGCGTGGACATGGCGAATCTGCCACACCACCAAGGAGAAGGTAAGTCTATGGTAGAAAAAGACAAAAAACATACAACAGTGGGTATTCGCTGGTGGTCACCCACCCAACTACTAATCCACCGATCTCAAGTTTATGTATGGCAGAGCGGACGGGATGCCCAGTTCTCTTGAGTCTATGGTCGTATGTGATAATTACTTGCGTATTCGTCTTTGAGAACCCATGAGCCGCCTCTGCTTTAAATCTCTCGACTTACACATTAACGTCAACCGCCTCACCAATCTCGCCCACCTTGAATGAGGTCCATACATTTTCTGTATATTTAGGCGCTCCATGAGTGACTCATCCTAGGTCTTTGTGGGTAGCTGTTCAATTTTGCCTTAGTTAACACGTGATCGAATCCGTAAGCTGGTTCTTTTCCCAGTGATGGAACTCCATCTGGCCCGCGCTGATCTTGTTTCGCGGCCCCTCACTGAGTTGAAGGGCCGCGCATCAACGGACCCACTGCGGAGTACTAGGTGGGTCCGTGGTAGGTGGCGAGATCCAAATCGTTTAACAGGGCCGTAGCCGTCCACACACCTGCAGAAAAGTGGTCTGACTCTTTCACGGGAGTCTCACTTGTGATTTCCGTGCGCCTCATAGTATTTGCTTTGGCAAGGCTGTGCGAAATGTATGGTAAATGGTTACCCAATATCGCCGTGAAAGGTGCTTAACATCATGCACGGCGCTTGGAAAGGCTGACTCTTCTGGAAACATGCATATTTATCTTATCTCGTGCAGCCTTGACAGCCTGTGTCTTACCCAGTTATGTTCGACCACGTTAGCCACCAGGTTCCGACCTGTTGGTTCACGTACCCATAGGTCAGTAAGGTCGATGGTAGTACACCTCTGGCCAATGCCGCAGGCCAAATAGTTCTGGTTTGCTGCACTAGCTACACCGAATTCATTCACCGGTGAAAATGCCGATCAGATAAATGCTGCATCGCTGCAGGCCGAGGCAACCACTACTTGCGTCGCACAAGTATATGCACAGCCAGTAGAGGAGAGAATATGGAAAAAAAGCTCTCCTTCACGAAAAGTGTCAATAAGAAGCGGGGAATCTTCCAATGCCCATAATGTCAACATCTATTCTTTTGGCTGTGGCTGTGACCGCGACTTCTGGATGTCATCGATCGCCGAGATTTTGTTGGATTACTTTCACTCGCTAGTACCAGTTACAGCATGCGTTACAGAACCCGTCTCCGAAACAAATACTCGTAGTGTCGGCCGGCTGTAGAGTATTACGACATTCTGTCTGCATATAATATTGGTTGTGCGCGTAAAATGATAACAATTGCAGCGGGCTGTTAACGAAGGTGTACTACGTACCGATTCGAAGTGTCAAGTGTCGCATGCCAGGTGAATTTAGCCAGAACACTTGTTGACATCAGATCAATCTACTTCATGGGCCCATTTCTTAGCCATGTGTGTCATCTTAAGCACGAAAGCTTGGTTTCCGACCACACACGGCCCGATCCTTAGCATCCGCCCCCTGTCGTGGTTCGGACGTGCTGGTCCAGTTGACGTCATTCTATTACTTTGGTCCTTTCTTCTCCTCGGACTTGTGCGGTTTACGGGGTTCTAAAGGCCGAAGGTTGTACGTACTGGTACTTGTACCTCTTACCGTCGCTTCTCGTCGCTTATGGAAGTTCAAAGCCAGCTTAAATGAAAGATCTACAGTAGACACTTGGAGCCTCGATATTCTAGCAATATCATTCGGCGGTACGCACGGTCAACAACATCGCAAATGCTATACCTGGAAGCCAGAACAAGGCATCAGCGCTGCTACATAAGAAAAGTAGCTGTTAACGTGGATATATCAATCCAGTCTCAATACGGGGAAAAAGTAATGAGCCATAACTTTTCCCTCTTTGGACAACAACTAGCATACACGCCAAGGTATGTTGGCTCCTCCATTAGCAATGCTTGTCTAATATGCAACTTCCCCGGAACAAATATTGATCTTACGTCGGTGGGTGTAGATTTAGCTGGCTGTGGGGTTTGCTTTGCCTCTTTACGTCTCAGAAGCCGAATCTGTGCTTGCTGTGGTGCTCCTATTATTATTTTCGGACTGAGCGTGCAATGGCGAGCTTGCCAAATTGCCATCCCTATGCAATTGTAAGCTGCATCCCATGCACATTCTGTCCACCCACTCTCGCGCAATTGCACGGTACCGCGCATGTACTTGTAAGCTTACACGCACGTCAGTTATGCAGGAGACGATTTCTCAGTGTGCGCTGCGCGGTTCTCATGAGATACGACTCACCTATATGAGAGACTTTTCGGGCCCATCTGGATTCAGTGAGCATACTACATTAGCAGAGATGAACGATGATAGCAGTCCAGAGTCGTCCAAGCCACTGAGGATCCCGGAAGTCTCTCAGTTTCGGCCAGACCCAGACGATTGGACCACGGCCACGGATCCCACCACCAAAAAGCGAGTACAAAACCGGGTTGCCCAGAGAACTTATCGTACGCCTCTATCCTCGAGCATTGCCTTCCCATCGTCTTCTCTGACATAATTTTAGGAAGGCGTATGAAAAAGCGTCTTCAAGAGTTGGAACAACAGGTCTACGAACATGAGCGAAAAGAAGAATCTCATCAAGCACAGAGTTTGACTCAAGTCCCTCATTCGGCAATTCCAGTATCTGGATGTAGATTCCCAGATCCGCAAACGGGCCTATCCCTTCCATCGACTCACCAGTTTCCTCAAAGCCTGGCACCTTCAGCAGCAGCATTTGAGGCCAATGAGCGGCGGCAGTCAATGATCAGCGAGCAACAGATGTATTCCACTTCCCACCTTTTTGCCAGCACTGGCCACCTGCCCTTGCCGGAAGATATGTTAGACTCTCCATTCAATCCAACGGGCATACAACAGCAACATACACCACCTTTTCTGCCTCTTTCGGATCTTACCGTGCCGTCGATGTTACATTCGTTAGGACTGGGCGACCAATTGGCCTTTGACAATTTCAATGGTGCGTTCTATATTTCTGTTCGAACTACTACCTCGTAATAGTTGCACCTATCTGACGAACTACTCAGTCCACGACATGACAGCCTCAGTAGCCACAGATCCCATCCAACTGACGAGCAACATCTGGATGCAAGCCCCATCAACTCGACCCACAATCCCAGAGTCGAGTGGCAGTCTAGGCAGCACGGATTCGTCAAAGCAGCAAACCTCTACGTCTACAGAGACCACAACATCGGCATCATCACTATCACCAGAGGATGATGACGAGCGCGCCACTCAGGTTCCAGATGCAGATGCAAGCATGGAAGATAGGATCGGGTACGTGATCTCCTGCGCGAAGCAGGTCGGCTTCGACAGTCTCGACTCACTCGTGTCGGCGTACTACACCCGGCCCTTTGCCGAAGTGTCCAGCCTGTCCGCTGAACAGCGGATAAGCCGGCATCGCCGCCTGCCGCAGGTGCTCGCCCAGTTACGCCAGCAGATCACGACCTGGACACAGTGGGAGCGTACCGGATTCGAAGACGAGATTCTAAGGACGGCCGAGGATATATGTGCGGCGGAGTGTGGCCGCTTCGTGGGTGGAGACGAGAGTCCGGAGCAACTGTCAGCACCAGCACCCACAGCCAGCTCCCAGGCAGCCACGCGGAGGATGATTCAGGACGAGGTTAGTTGTGTCCTTCTCGACAATGTTATTCGATATAGTGCTCGGAAATTATTTCCTGTCATAAGTTGTTTCCTTCGTTTTGACGGGCGAATTTGTTGCTAATCCGTGCCATATCATCAGTTACCACACTTATGGGCGTTTCTTACGTCCTTAACGTCCAGTAACATGTCGATGAACCATTACGAGCGTTCCAACGTCGTTTTTGCGAGTATGCTCTTATGTTGCTATTGGGGCCACGCTCCGCCGTCTCAGATTTTGTCGTGGCTCAATACTTGTCTCGAGTCCGGGCAAAGCTGACGTCCGGTGGTCCAGTGTATTTTTTTCTTCACGAGGTTCTATAGGAACCACGGTTGAGAATCTTGATGTACTTATTGTAACTTCACCTTTCTAGAACAACCATCTAGAGATAGAAATCAAATGCCTCAGCATTAAAGCTGAGGTCATACCTAATGTCCTCTACTTTAGTACATGCATTTCGCTCCTACACTCTATAACTATCCTCCCTCCCCAGCTCTCTCCTCCTCTGGCCCTCCACTTGTTTCGCGCTCAGCTCATTCATCTCCCCCTCCAACGCGTTATACTTCCTCAACCCCCAAAAGAAGACACCCGTCGTGAGGCCCATCACCCCCGCCAGACTCGCGTACATGATGACGTTCTGGGGATCCTTGTATGCAGGCGTCAGAACAAAGGCGAGCGCCGCGCCGACAGCAACCGTCACCATGAGGATGGACTGCACGAGGGCCTTCATAGAGGCGGGCGCCTTGGTGTACGCGTACTCCTGGCCAGTCGGGTAAAAGAAGACGCCGGCGAGGCCGTCGAGGACGTAGACGGGGATCTGGTAGGCGACGCTGATGTCGTTGGGACCCGCGTCGCCGCCGGCGCTGCCGCCGGGGATGTCACAGTGCCGCGGATGGTCGTAGCAAGGGCCGCGGGAGTAGATGAGCTTCTGGAGGCCGCTGGCGTAGGCCATGGAGGTGGCTTGGAGGAGGAAGCCGACGGCAATGCGGGAGATGGGGGGGAAGGGGGTGCGTAGGCGGGCGAGGAGGGGGTTGAGGAGATGGGTGACGAGGGGCATGGCGAGGATGACGGTTAGGGCAGAGAGGTTCTGGAAGACGTCGTTTGGGAGCGGGCCGGTGTGGGTTTGGGCCGCTTGGGAGACGAGGTTGGTGTTGATCTGGGAGTGGCAGGTCCAGGCGATGGGGAATGCGAGGCTAGGATTGGATTAGTTAGTAGTTCGTGGTGAGTGTAGATTTTGTGGTTAAGAGTAGAATTGAAGAGGGTCGGGGATTGGGGATGCAAAACGCGGAGAGAGGGTGGATAGAGAGGGGAGACAGGAAATGGGGTGGGCTGACAACACTTGACACGCTACCAACCCGAGTTTCAGCTCCTCCACAAATGATGTGCTCCAGCTGACCTCGCGCCCGTAATGCGCCCGTTGGTATTCGGGCTTCCCCTTGTCCATCTTCGGCGAAAATCCGCCCTTAAACGCCGCACCAAAGACTTTAAACGCATCCGCCAGCACCGAACCCTGCGGCACTCTCCGCACTATCTTCTCGTCAGCACATCTGGCACCTTCTATTACGCTAACTTTTTCAATGAACTAAACCCGTTAAAAAAACTCACCAAAGCGTTTCCGCCCCACGACCAGAATAACCACCGCAAACCACAGAAAGCATGTCGGCAGAAGGTACGCCGCCCAAAACGCGATATCCCGCTCCATCCACGTCGTAGCGATCCCCGACAGCGACCCGAGATTAACGCACCAATACCACAGCCCATAGATCTTCTGCAGCGTCAGCGCCCTATCGACGACGACGCGCGCCCCCCCCTTCAGGGTCCGCACGCGCGGCCGTGTCGCCGTATACTGATCCGCCATAAACGGGGGGACGCAGGCCTTGAGGCCCCCCAGCCCGATGCCGGTCGTGACCATGCCGGTGAGGAAGCCGCCGAGGCTGATACCGTTGTCGAGGGCGGCGGGGAGGGAGGTGGCAAAAATGAGGGTCACGCCCGTGAGGTAGACGGCTGTCGCGAGGCAGATGGTGCGGTAGGCGCCGAGGCGGGTGTCGGCGAGGATGGCCCAGGCGAGCGGGGTGAGGTAGACAAGGAACTGGAATCCGTCGTTGAGGTTTGTGGCGCGGGATTGGCCGAGGTCGAGGGCGCCTGGGTGGAGGGGGTCGTGTGGGGGGTTTTGGACGTAGTTTTCTGTTAGGCGGGAGCGTAAGCAGCTTTTAGAGTTTTATTGTGGGGAGGGGGTTTGTGGGCAAGTAGGAAAGCAGGTGGGGTGAGAAAAGATAAATTTAGTTGAATAGAGAGGGAATAAGATAATTGGAAGTGAAAAATGGAAATGCAAATCGAAGGAGGAAGAAGAAGGAAAAAAAACTCACGGAAAGGGGAATTGATCCCGTAATACGTAAAGCGCTCTGTGAGACTTATCCCCGCGACGAGCCAGACGTTGAGCGGGATCTTGTCGGCGACGTGGCGAAGAGTGTCAAGCTCTTTCGGGGTGGGCACGTTGCCATCGGGTGTGAGGACTTCGCCCGCCTCACCACCATCGTCGGATTGTGGTTTTTCTTTTTCGTTTTCGTTTTTTTTTGAGTTGTAGGGAGGGGTGGGCGTGAGGATCGCTGAGGACGAGGAGGTGGTCGATATTGATATTGACGGTGCGGGGTTGTGGGCTTCGTCGTCGCCGTTGGCGACGACGGCGGCGGCGTGTGGGGATGGAGATGGAGACATCTCGTTCCCCAGGTTCTACACTTTTAGCTTTTAAGGTTGACGGCTCGTCGTCAAATTAGCGGTTTCGCGGCAGCGGCAGCGGGCTGCCTTGTGGCGTATCTCTAGCGATATTATACCCGCCGTTTAGTGAGAGCTGTAGTGGAATTTAAGTGCTAGGCTGCTAAGCCGGCTTCCCGCGATCTGACAGCACCCCTTTATCGTTTCCGTAGAGTAGCGTACGGGATTGTGATGAATTGATGCCGTCAGAGTAAGATTTTGGCTGCGGGATAGGTAAATAGTAGGGAGGTAATACAGTACAGTAGAGTACTTTGGGATACGGTATGTATACGGTATGTAGTCCCCTACAAGTCGCACAGCAGCCAAACCTGGTTTATATGCAGAGAAGCAGAGAAAGCAGGGGATGATGTCAGGGCTGTTGGTGGTGTGAGGGTGAGATATTGTACTGGGGGTATACTTGTTCTTGTACTGAGATAGATGTGAGATGTGAGATGTGAGTTATTATAGGCCAGTTGATTGACGGGTTAGTTTCTGAGACAGTAATATAATTTGGAGGTAACTTTGTATAGTTATGTGTATGTACAGTATGTATGCATGTATGGGTTATGGCATTTGGTGACTATAGAGCGGCGATCGATGACATCAGTGGTGTCGGTACATGTCGAATATGGTCACGATCGGCCTGATTTAACGTCTCGCTATGTTTGCTGACGTGATGATAATATCTTAGTCAGACTTGTCAGATTATTAGTCGAGTCTCCTCTCATCCTTGTGAAGTGTCGAGCTCACTCTCGTGATTTTGAACTTGTCCTGCATTGACAGTCGTGACAGTGTCGTTGTTAAAAGCTTTTTTCCTGGGGTTTGAGAGATGGGCAGGGACAGGATAGGATATATAAATTCGGTAGGAATCATACAAAATATTCTCATTTTCAAACCTCCATCAAAAGCTTCAATGATATAACCGTGATCTCCTATTCTCTCAGTTACCATTCCATACAAATCTACTGGCTGAATTCTCACCCGCGCATCACAAACCATCCATCACCATCCAACACAATGGCGACCAACCCACACCCAAACTCGTCCAACGTCTACAAGGGGCCGGACTCCATGCGGGACTTTTTTAACCCCGATATCCAGCCCCCGCTGCCCCTGGTCGAGCTCCCCGACAAGCTGAACCCATATCGCGGCGATAACGTGCGCATCTACGCCAAGATGGCGACGGCGCTGCCGACGCAGAATATCAAGTTCTTGCCTGGTACGCCTTTGATTCTTTCTTTCCATGCTCACTTCCCCCAAAAAAGGAACAATGCGATCAAAAAGTGGGGATGTGAACATGAAATGAGAATGAGAAAAACCAGGGCTAGGCTAACATGGCACAAAATCTCACAGCGCTCAACATGCTCCTCGACAACCCGCCCCCCAAAAATGCAACCATAATTGAGCAGTCCTCCGGCAGCACGGCGACGAGCCTGGCCATGGTGGCGCGCGTGCTGTACGGGAACGAGAACACGCGCGCGTATGTCAGCAACAAGGCGGGCATGAGCCGGATTCGGCAGTTGAGGTTTTTTGGGCTGAACGTGTATGTTTATTTTCCTTGCGTTTTGTCCTGTACTCCGGCCCTCATTTTCTCCGCTCCGGTGTTTCTGAGGGGTTTTTTTTGAGAAGAAGAGTGTAGGGAGAGGAATGAAAGGGAATGAAGAGTAGAGAAAAGAATGTGCAGAAGCTGATGAAACGATAAAGGGAATTATATGGCGGCCCCTCGCAACCTGAGCTCGGCGACCCGAGAGGGACGGTGAAAAAGGCGCATAAGCTTGCTGAGGAGGACGATAACTATATCAACCCTGGGCAATACGATAACGACAACGTGGGTTTTCCTCTCCGCCTGTTCGACACGCACGCTGTTTACTTTCCTATCTCTCTTCTCCCTCCCCCTTTCCTCCACACACACGCAGCAGCTCGAAAGTACCTGTGGCCGCTAACAATCGCCCCACAGAACTGGGCATCTCACATCCGCTGGACCGGACCGCAAATCCTGAGCCAGCTGCCCGAAACGGACATCTTCTGCGTGGCCATGGGCAGCGCCGGCTGCATCACAGGCACGGGCCGCTACCTCAAGTCCCAAAATCCGTCCGTCCGCGTTGTCGGCGTCTGCTTCCCGCCCAAGGACATTGTGCCGGGCCCCCGCACGCTGCCGCTCGTCGAGGGCTGTGACTTCCCCTGGCGGGACACCGTCGACGCTGTCGAGATTGTGGGCTCGACGGAGGCGTATCGCCTGTCGATGGAGTTGTCGAGGGAGGGCCTGATTTGCGGGCCGTCGAGCGGGCTGACGCTGGTGGGGCTGTATGAGTATCTTGGGCGCGCGAAGAGGGAGGGCTGGCTGCACGAGTTGGCGAATCCAACTTCGGGGGAGGTGAGCGCCGTGTTTATGTGTTGTGACTTGCCATATCAGTACTTGGAGAAGTATTTTGAGAAATTGGGGGAGGGGGACTTTCCGGAGGTTAGAAACCAGGTGCGTTGTATTATCGTCTTCCTCGTCATTTTTGCATTGAGATCTGGGAAAGCTAATGAAAGGCAGAGTCTCCTGGATGTGGATGTCAATGAGTACGACTCGAGCTGGGAACTGACGCCCGAGTCCGCGGCGGCGAAGTTATACGGCGGGGACACGCATTCCCTCCCCTTCACTCCGTCATCTGACCACCAAACTCCCCCCCCCACGGCTAAGCTCCTCGACCTCCGCGCCCCCACCGACTTCCAGGCTCATAACCTCCCGGGGTCCGTCTCGGTCCCTCTCGCCAACCTAACCGCCGAAGCCACGAGCCCATTCGACGACGTTGAGACGCTACGCAGGCAGTGGCAGAACCTCAACGAGAAGTATGATACTCCCGAGTTTACTCACCTCTTGGACGATTTGGATGGCAGCCGGGAGGTCGTGATACTGTGCTATAATGGCGAGACGGCACGGCTGGCGACGAGTATGTTGAGGGGGCGTGGGGTGGAGGCGTTCAGCATTTACGGGGGTACGGCGGGGTTGGTGACGGTGACATAATATCAAATAAGTGATGGTGTTCTCGGGACTGTGAGGAAGGTATGGGAGTGCTGGAAATGATAACTGTATGCCCGTGCCTAGGTGAAATGGGGGATTGTTTTATTTTTTTTACATGCCATTATGATATCAGGGAAAATTTACGATATTGCAAGGCTTGGATTTATGTTTGCCCTTGTACTAGCGCTGTTGCAGGACTAGTGTCGGTCTCAGAAGTATTACAGTATATTGTTGAAAGTCTTCACACTATGATTCGGAATCGCACTTTTTCGCAGCGCATATTGCAGCAGCTACGCTGGTGTTGAGGGACAGCTGTATTCTCTTTATGCAAAGTAATGGTATAAGGAAAAAATACAATAAATGCATTCCAGGTTCAAAAGCTAACTTCGGAATCTCAAAAGATTAAACGACAGATATATCTGTCACATAAAATCATTGAGCAAGCGTATCTCAAATGAGAGAATTTATAAAACGTGCTTTCTTCCTAATTTTTATCACTGCAAAAAATCAATACGCTCAGTGTATATTCTCTCGTCGTCTACGTAACGTAAATCAAGCCAGAGATCCCGTGTTTCCAGAACATCGTATTTGTACGTATAATCCATAAGCCCACCCACCATACCAAGAGACGCCACGCATGAAAGAGGCCCTTCCGCACGACAGAAATCGAGATTTTAAAATCCCATTAGCAGTCTTATAACTGTGCGTTTTGTTACACTTCTGCACTGTTATTCCGGGGATGGTGACGTCGCCGCCAACATTGATCTGCGATATTACTATCCGCTTGCGCAGGTGCAGGGTCTCATCGCTTATAAAAGCACTGCGACGGACGATCATGTAACAGGAGAGGAAAGTATCTGCGGCATTGGACACTGCCACAAAGATTCGCTTATTGCAGAGATGCAGACTTACTAACATATGAGGTATTTGGTGCTGTCAGGGGAATACGGCGCAGTAAGCTAGAGTGGGATTGTGGGATGGTAAGATGGCGCGGAGGAGAGATGATATCATCGAACAGCGAGATACGCAGTCTTCAGAGTACGGAAGAAGACCATCAGCTCGCGGACACATCTCCCCTGACCGCTGCCGAAGAGGCGACGACATTGTGCAGTGTCAAAAGGCACCAGAGAGGGATCAGCGCTTACGTATCGACTTGTGAGAATTCACAGAAGATTGACGTAAGATTATTGGGATATTATGGCATTCTCATCCGCTATACTCAACACTCTGACTGGCGGCCACTTGGCGAGTGTCGAGTGAACTGAGGAGAATGATGCACGCTATGGCGTGCGAAGGATGGTGAGGATGGCGACTGTCTAACCACTGTAAATCTATTAAAAGAGATTGTTTTAGCATGTTGAAGGAGAGAGTTCAGACTGATGAGATATATACCACCACGAGTTCCTCCCTCTCTCATCCAGCAACTTCATCATCGGCATCCCTGAGAGCATTCAAAAGCGTCTCCTTCATCATCCTCAGCGTTCCATCTCAAAAGCCCAGCATTTTTGTATCCTAAACATATTCGCTGTCAAATTTTAGTAACAATGGCAACCCAAGTCGACACCATCCGTACCGGCTTCCCAATGCCCAATTTCGCTCGGACGAGCTCCTACGGCAAAGGCATCACCATCAGTAGAGCCGCCGACGAAAAATCCAAGGAGATGCACAACAATACGAACCGCGTCCCCGTCGACTTCACCAAATTCTACGGCATCAAGCCCACAAATGTAGATAGGAGATTCGACCTGATCCTCAGCGATCTTAGCTATCTCCCTAAAGTATGCCGCCTCCTCCCCTTCACCCCATCACGAGCGTCCTTCTTTTAACAAGAAACATAACCATCGACGTAGCTAACCATGGCCCCCAGGTCAACAACCCTCGCGCCGACTGGGTCGTCACCGCCGCCCTCAACGCCTTCCGCGCCTACCAGTCCAGCGGCTTCAACACCGTCCGCCGCTTCGCCACCGTTGGCACCGGCTCCGGAACCGATGTCATTGCCGCGCTCGACACCTTCCCCGCGCTCGACAGCGTCGCGCTGACGGACATGCACGATGAGGTCGTTAACATCGCGAAGTTGAACGTGCTCTCCGCGACTGAGCGGTCCGAGTGGAGCATCCGCGACATCGCTCAGCGCTCTGTTGCGCGCGCCGGCGACCTGCTGCTGCCGCTGAGGGGCGAGAAGCAGTTTGATCTCATCTACGAGTAAGTCCTTCCTTACCGTGCAAACCGGTATCAGATTGATGAGGCACGCAAGTCTCATGTGGAATTGTGGGTTGACGAAAACCCGCAGAAACCTCCCCAACATCCCGCTCCCCAACCAGGGCAACCTCAAAAATGGCCAGACATCCTCGACCTACGTTGGCGACCGCTCCACCGACAGGATCCCCGCCACCGTATCTGCCGCCCTTCTCGAGCTTCACTATGTCTGCCTCGTCGAGGCCAAAGCATTCGGCCTCATCAACCCCTCCGGCTCCGTCCTCTCCTCCGTCGGCGGCCGCGTCACCCTCGTCGACATCCTCTCTATGGCCGACCTCGCCGGCTACACGGCGCGCATTCTCACACTATCGTGGAAGGAGCAGAGCGAGCCCGAGTCCGTGATTGGTGGATATGCTGATCAGGAGGAGAAGAGCGGAAGAGAGGTAAGCGTTGCCAACAGTCCACAATACCCCTCCTTGTACCCCTCATATACTGTTCTCAAAGCCAGGGGCATTACCTAATTAACTCGGTTTTGCAGTTCTACTTCTACCCCGTCGCCATCCTCGAGGCCGTGTTTGAGGGGCGGACCCCGGCGGGCGCCGGACTCTGCGCGGAGCAGATCGAGCAGGAGCTTGTGGCTAAGAGACTTTGTGCCACGGAGGCGCTGAGGAAGCATCAACAGGGGATGAAGATCGGACATACAGTTGTGGTTGTGGCGAGCACGCCCAAGAGATCTTGAGCTGCACTCTCTAACAAGGTGCATTATCGTCTTGGGCGAACATTAATGACTGATCATTATTTGGACGGTAGGAGGAGGTGTTTGTGTGTGGTGTTACGTATTGGAGAGTGTGTAGTCGGTGTTGCTAGTATTTCAAACAGTTCAGTTCAGTTCAAATTTGAGGCTGAACTGAACGCCCCACAATATGAAAATTCGTGAACTGAACTGAACGCCCCACTTTATGGTAACCTCCGTCCAACGTAGCGAGAAACCAACAGTGCCGAGAAAAATACTAGGTACTTTGACTTGAAGCATCTCAAATTCTGTAAGTTACACTTATCAATATCTCTCATATTTTTGCATAAATCGTATTCTATAGCTACTCCTGAACACCCCGGACTGTTCCTCCAAGGAAGTTATGTTTGCACTGTCGCCCTCGCGCCTGATTTGCAGATGGTCTGCTTTTATAGCGAAACAGACTTCCTCCACCACAGCTCCAACATTCAATTCTTACAATTCCCAAAACATATAAAGGGATTACACCCGGGCTCCAAGGCCTCACTACCGCGCGGGAGATCGTCATCAGCCTTGTGGCTGCCGTAAGGCGCAAATTCACGCATGGTTGACTGACTGACTGTTTTATTACGCCCGGCTAAGCCTAAAAGGGGACTACTCTAAATTACATAATCAAATACCTTCTGAAGATCCATACTCTCGTCCAGCCCATATAGAAATATACATTCTTCGGATAATAATCTTACAACAGATAATTGATGCCGTAAGAGGAATTCCGTGAAGTGACAAGGTGACTTGGGGGCTACTTCCCTAAGTGTTCAACGTCCTATTCTCAGCAGTTGAAGCGGGGCTTGTTCGTGCACGAGGGTGCGTGGTGGGTTAGTCGGGATATAGGAAAAGGAGATACAGAAAAGAATACATAAGATACATGTAACGCTGCTTCCTAAACGATAGGATGCACAGAGGTTTCTTATGCGTAAAGGTTTAACTTAACAGAGCAGGCAGGGGATCAGACACAAAGGCTTCAAGTAACGTTACAGTATATAACAAATACTATATTGAGTTGAGCACGAAGCTCCTATCTAAGAACTAATTACTTGCTTATATAGTGGCGTCGTGCCTAATGGACTCGAAGAAACTCACTTGAGTCCCTAGAGTCCTGGACTCCTAGGACTCCGTGTGACGATGATGAATCACGCCGAAAACATTCACCTTAAATGACTACTAATCCACCGATGTATGTATGGCAGAGCGGACGGGATTGCCCAGTTCTCTTGAGTCTATGGTCGTATGTGATAACTACTTGCTTATGAAAAGATACATACCATATATACCCTGCTGAGCAGGGTTTTATATAGCCTGCTTCCCATGCGGATATCTGTTACTTGATCGAGAACCAAGCAGACTTCGGGAGACTCAACCAAAGAGAGGCGGCATATATTTTAACCTGGAGCTTAGACTCGCAAGCTTATTTTTGAGCGTCGTTGCTGGTCCTCAGAGCCCGGAGATGGGCTCATTAATACGTCGTACTCTGCGGGCGCTGTTCATTATACTGTTTTGCTCGTCGTAATTCTCGAGAGGTAGAAGTGCTACCCTAAGTTTGTCCTGGGCGCCGCTACTTAAGTTGTGGATACCTTAAAGTAGAAACATAGTGACGCTGACAACAAGGTAACAGTACGGAGCAGTAACAGTGAGAAGTACTTTAGGTAACGGCGAGAAGTGATAACAGCATAAAGTTCTCTTCAATCGTTACGGTAGAACTCTCGGGAGCAAGCTGTAGCGGGAGTGGCCACAACTACTCTCACAGTTGAGATTGTGAACTCCCAAAGGAGCTTTAGTTGCGCTAATTGTGATATTCGGCTGTCTAATCGCTTTTTTCAAATTCCACGATATCTCACCACAACCCCTCCGTCCTTCCGTCACAAATGAAATCCACCAAAGTCCAACGTCGTGCAAAACTTACAAACGCCAAGTCTAGTACTTAGGGGTGGCTGATCAAAAGTTAACCACATGATTTCCTCGAAATACATCACAAAGGGATTAGGCAACCGTGAAGAAACCCAACCACATAGCGTACCACTCCCAAAGTGTTGGATGATGTAGCCAAGACGGGAGAGTAGACCGGTGAGCCTCTATTAATGCGGCCCTGTCATACAAGTCACAGGAGGCAACGAATCACATCGGTTAAGTTTAAATGCAATCCGAGACTCGCGAGGATGGCGTTCTGAGAACTTGTAATGAATCCATACTATAGATACTTCTGTGGCATGATGGTTTGAAACAATGCAAAGGATTGCAAAAGCACTGAGTCCGTCTTCGATCATCGATCTTTAATATTTTTATCGTCTTCACAAGTCATTCCACGTCTGATGCTGCTGGGTCATGCGGCGCCATTGACGGGGATAAAAGTAGCTCGCCAAAACGAGACAAATGGCCATAGTTCTCACTTATATTTTGCTAGTGATCCCAACGCTGAGCATCCAAATGCCACACGTATAGAATCACGTAGATGAGTTCCACCACAGCGTCAAAGCTGCCACGCGTCGCAGCCTGGGAAAAAGAGCCTAGTGGCATCTCTGCCGTCTCATTCTTCGATCCACAACGCGGTGCAATCGGATGTGAGCTGGAGAGACAAACTTGGGTAATGACAGATATACTGTATTAAATAACCTACAATTCCAAGGTCGGGGAACCATTGCGCCAGTGCTTTGAACATCATTAGAGGTCTTGGCGATGATGACAGAGCATGTCCATTCGCCGGACAAACTATTCCTCCGCCTGGCTGAGACGGCTGATAAAGCATGCAGATTAACCCGATATCTTACATGGAATACCTCACTTTGCCTATGTCGGGGCATTGGGAGTATACGCAATGCCGAGGCTGGAGGCGGCGGGAAATACGTTAAAGAATACATACTAGATTACGTACTAGAATACGAAAGCTCGTGGATGTGTGACTTGGCTTTAGTTAATCAATGCGATCCGCTTTGGAGTTGGAAACTATAAGATAGCCCCTTTGACCCATCAGTATGTTTTGAATCATCACAATACAAAACATCAATCATTTGCATACGCACTAGATCAATCTAACAAAATCACCCTTCTTCTCAAACGAAGAACAACGTTCGTCTCAAACATGTCTTCCCAGGTCCTTAAGAATGTTATGGTAGCCGGTGTATGTTCTGCAATCCGTCCTCTATACGCGCTCATAAATACCATCTGTTCTCAGAACTGACATGTCCTTCTGTAGGGACGAGGCGTCATTGGAACCCCAATTCTCAATGCACTTCTGGCCAGTGGGCTCTTCAACGTCTCCGTTCTTAGCCGTGTTGAATCCACTGCCGTCTTTCCTCCCGCCGTCAACGTCAAAAAGGCCGACCACAGCTCCCACAAAGATCTGGTCGAGGCACTTAAGGGTCAGGATGCCCTTATCTGCACCCTTAACGATGAGGCTGGAGGAGTGCAGGTCCAACTCATCGACGCAGCCGTTGAAGCAGGTGTGAAGCGTTTCCTTCCTAGCGAATGGGGAAACTGCCACATCAAGGCGCCAGTGCCAGAATCCGAGCCAGTAGTTGAAGGCAAAAACGCAATTATAGAGTTGCTCAAGGAGAAGGCGACGGAGGCTCAGGCGAAGGGACAGGAATTCCACTGGACCGGCGTTAACGTCGGTCTGTTCTTCGACTGGTACGTTTAAGCATCCAAACCCCTCTGTCTAGACCATCCCGCTCAACTGTTTCTCTGCAAAGGTCCCTCGAAGTGGGCTTCATGGATGTCTTCCTTCAGCCCACAAAGACCGCTAAGGTTTGGGATGGCGGATCCGGTGTATTCAGCTCCACCAACCTGTCCACTGTCACCGCAGGTGTCGTGGCGATTCTCAGTATTGCAGAAGCCGAGACGCGTGATCGCTTCGTGAACATCGAGTCATTCGCGACGTCGCAGCGCGAGGTCGTTGCTGCGCTCGAGAAGGCCACAGGCGAGAAATGGACTGTGGAAGAAACGAGCATGAGGGAACAGCTGGCTGTTGCCCAGGAGATGTATGAGAAGGAAGATTACCTAAACGCGTTCTACCGTTGGATCCTTGCGGGTGTGGTGTCGGGACGGGAGGAACCTCGGTTCAAGACTGTCGATAATGAGCTGTTGGGTTTACCGCATGAGGATATGCAGGAAACGGTTGAGAAGCTTCTGAAGGGAGACAGTATCTAATCCATGCCACAGAAGCTCATTCATAGGGTATAGAGCTATTAAATGGCCACTAATTTCACTTTCTTTAAAGATAGGCGTATTTTAATCATAATGAAATATTACTGAATCATACGACTAATAATTTCTTTGTTGTTTAAACTGATGGTAAACCACTGGTGTGTAGGAAACTGATGTGTACAAAACTGTAATGCGGAAACTATGTTCATTTGCCATGGCTGGCACACCTATTCGTCGCGGAAGGGTGTCTGAGGTCAAATCGATTTTCCAGATCATATCAAGGGCCCTAAGAGCTTTATGCCAAGACCAGAACAAAGAGAGGGAGAAGATAACAAGCCAATGCAGACGTAGAAGAAGAGAAGGGGGAGGGGGTAACTGACTTCCATAATGTCAGTGCCGGGATGGCTGCAGAGATAGATCAAGAGAGAAAGAAAGAAAAAATGAAAGGTGAGAAAGTGGTCAACGAGAGCGTGCGAGGGGTTCTAGAGTAGCTGGGTCAAATAACTCCGTAACATGTCATATTGATTATCCCGATACGGGTCATTGCGTAAGTTCCAACCGCGTGACAGGTGATGAATTTCGACTTCTGGCGGTGGCTGATCAAACTCACGTTTCTCGAGATAGCCTGTATCGCGACACTATAGCAGAGGATTGAAGCTGGTATTGGATTGTATGGGGTTATCCCTTGCGGTTTTATGCTAGGTTGGCTGGGGGCAGGTTCCTTTCCTTTTTCTACTAGGTGTGCTTTGATTCCCAGGCGTCGGAATGCACTTACACCAGGTACCGGTAGGAGGCTATTGCGATAGTAACAGGTCACGACGTCCATATCTAGACTATGACTAATTGAAACCCGCTTTGCACTATTTAAAAATCCATACCTAGTTTGTCACAAGGTAGCTCGGGCAGTGTCCTGTAATATGACCATTGGCAATTATCCGCACTTACATGGATCCAAAGTACAGTATCCGTACTGGACCAGCGACGACGCTCAAAGATAAGCTTGTGAGTCGAAGCTCCAGGTTAAAATGTATGCCGCCACAGAGCCCGGAGATGGGCTCATTAATACGTCGTCATCTGCGGGCGCTGTTCATTGTACTGTTTTGCTCGTCGTAATTCTCGAGAGGTAGAAGTGCTACCCTAGTTTACGGACCTCAGCCGGAATGCGAGTCATTGCTGTTATCAGGCGTCCTTTGATTCCTGCTCTGGGACCACCAAGAAGCTAGGAGAGAGGGGACCTTGGATAACGATATTCGTGGATAGTCTTGCCACATATGGATGTTGAAGGACCTCACTGATGGAGCATGCCTTGGTTTCTCCCGTTTTGTAGTCCTTCAGTGTTGGCGATGATCCTGGCCCTTCCGGCTCGGGCAGACAGCCGCAAGATCCTCTATCGGCAGTACAGTGGTTTAAGTGAGTTAGCTGCCATTCGGTATGAGGTACACTAAAAGCTTTGACCTCTGCCTTGAATGTGTCGTACGCGTCAATGTATCCTGCAATCCTGGCGAGGTCGACGCGCCCGCTATGTTGGAACCATTTCCGCAACATCAGGCCCCATGCCCAAGGCCAACCGCTATTCCACCGATAACCATCCGTATCGAGCTTAAACCGAGACGGCGCTAGCGATGGAAGATCGATCATCTTCTCTAGGCACGATATGTGGAAATACTCGAGGTTATGGCTCACAAGGGCAATTCGGTAATCACCCATGATCAGGCTATCTCCTCTTGGCGACGCATCTGTGATGAAACATTCGTTTGCCCGGCAATGTGCTCCTCTCATATGTATTGGCGGGGACGGCTGTAGGAGAATTGTGATTGCGGCATCTTGCTCGAGCCGGCGTTGTAGTTTTCGCCCGTCCTCTGCCATCCTTTCTTCTTGGGTTAGGCGGGATCGCCTCTCTTCTTCAGCACCAAACTCTTCCGCTTCCCGCAGGTAGTAATGTCTGTCTCTTACAACGCGTGTGGGACTTTCCGGGGAAGCGGATCTCCGGCGGCTGCGTCGGGTTCGGTGGAGTTCTGTGTCCATCGCTTCTGCGTAACGAAAGTGGGAAGATATGGGAGGGTTAAATAGATGGATCTGCCTAGAGACAAATGATCGAAGTTATTCGATGGGTGAGGCGGTTGAGGTTAATGTGAAGTAGAAAGATTTAAAGCATAGAGGAAGTCCATGGAGCCTCAAAAGACTGGATCGACTGCAAGGATAAGTCAGACCATCGGGTGGTGCGAGACCATCGGCGATGAGAGACCATCCACCCAGTTGTCCACAGTGCCCCGTCAGAACTATTGGGTGGATCCGTGGATACGCGGCCCCTCAGTTTAGTGAGGGTCCGCGAGTCTTATCAGTACGGGCCGAACCAAGTGGAGGATGCACATACTACAAATGTCAAGACCCTGCGATGGCTTTCACCTCGTGGTAGTGCAGGGCATAATAAAGGGGGTGGGGCGGAGGGGAATGTGCAGGTGCCCGGGGTGAGGAGGGAGGGAGGCCGGTGGTGGATAGATCGTGCACGAGTGTTACGTGAGAATTTAGATGATAGATGTAGATAGATATGTTTTGAAATAGACACAATGAGGTCCATACCCTTTCTGTGGTGTACTGACGGCTCTGCAACGAGTAGAAAATGGGAAGCCAAAGCGTTCTGAAGTGGGTGGTGGTGAGTTCATTCAGTGGGTGTTTCTCGCCGCCCCGGTACGAAGGTTACTGCGCTGGGGGGAAGAGTGGAGCCACTGGCGAGCTGGTCTACAAGATAATTTCCACGCACGTCAGCATCGGCAATCGATACATCGATACGGCCACTGGCGGGTGGGAAGCTTGAATAGACAACTATGAACAGTCCTATTTAGCAATGCAGATTACAGGGAGTTATCACCCGACTCTCTTCTGTGCATGAGCGGGCATCACATAAGACCTAGTGAGGAATCAATACGCTACAGAGAAAGCTCACGGGGGCGGTGGGCTCACAGGAGTCGAGCCCTCCAGGGGGGCTTCTCTCAGGAGAAATAGTCTCCGAGGAGCTTTGTCCACGGAGAAGAAACGAACTCGGAGCATACTCCTTGGATGTACGAGCGCCCAGGAGGATCCTCCTCGGAGGATCCTCCTGGGGTGCTAGGGATCCTAAGAGGATACGCCTGGGCGCTCGTACATCCATGGAGGATCCTCCCTGCGACTCCACAATCCTAGGCGTTCCACTCGCCCGCGAGGGTACGCTTTGGAGTGCCACCCAGCTAGGAGCACTCTCCGAGGCTCTACGAATACGCTACCAAAACCTCTGCTATCTAAGCGTGACCTATCTACTTTGGCTGGTAATCTAGTTCTACGAATTTCACCCCCATCCGAATATACTTCCTCACGACCGCCCGTAAATCGTCTCGAATCACCTCCGACCCAGACACTTTCGTCTGTCAGCACCACCCACATGGCGGACCGTAGAGTACTTACCTGCAACGAGCATCCTTCCGTCTCCTGCCACCGTCCACTTACTCCCGGATTCAACATCACCCTGCAGCGTACTGGATGTTGACTCGCTCTGTTCCAAAGCCTTCTGCCGTTCAGCACCGACTTCCGCTGCATGGACCTTGATATTATTTCCTGAGAGCTCTGCGAGGAAGATCTCTGGCAAGGGAGCGGGCCCCGGATACATAGTAGCTCGTTCGCCAAATGGCTTTTTAGGCGAGCTCTTAGTTTCAACATACACCGAAATCGAGAGGATCTAGTCCGGGTAATCATTAGCTGCAGTTTGGAGGGTGTCATATACCACTGAACGTACACAGCCATCATCCAATTTATCCTCCTCCAGCGCAATGTTAAGTGGTTCCTGAACTATAAGACCGTCGGCTACACTGTTAGCTTTGGTACGGATTTGCATATTGCATACGGCAATCCCACCTTCATTCTTTATCTGCCACACCA
>JPKD01000869.1:0-11047 GCA_000750935.1 Pseudogymnoascus sp. VKM F-4519 (FW-2642)
CTGAAGCGATCTTGGGCAAGACGGTGGAGGTCGACTTGTTGACGGTGAGTCTAGAACCTGTGTCGCAACCACAGTCAATGGCAAGTGACAGTCGAGTCGCCCCTATCTCGCGACTGGCATAAGTACTGTACATCCTGGACATGGGACTATCTTTCCATCCCAATAGACTACGTTTCTAAGACACCATGATTGGTTCCTGGAGACCTGCTTTGCGCCAATTGAACTGTAACCCGACACTATTAAGTATAATCTCTTTGACGACTCAAGCCGTGGTTCCTCGTCCTATGGCTACTCTTTCTCACCCTGGAATGTACCAATCAGCGTCATTCTTATTATAGGTATGTGCTTGCGAACCGCAGTACCATCAAGATATCGATTGACAAAGAGTATCATCTGCTGATAAACACAGAAGGATGCCTTGGAGCAATCACTACCAATTCCCAGACTGCACCACAAACACCCACAATACCAAGGAACTGCGTTATCAAACTATCATAGAAATCACCTTGGCTACAGCTCGACCAGTCTTACCCTCCACCGTCCCGCCCATTCTCATCCATGCTTCACACTCCCTATCTCGTATAAGGGGCTTCCGATTGCACAGCTGTCGAGATAATGTCTGGAGCTGTGTTCAACATTTGTTCTAATTGCGGCTTTCGAGAACTCCTCGTTTAACCGGCGGTCGAATGCTTGTCTGCCAAGATTCGGCTGATAGCTCCTTAACGCGACAGCCGAGCTCGCTTGGGAGGCTCTGGAAGGGAGGCTGGAGATAAGAGGACGCCTTGTAAGGTTTTTCTACTGCAACATTTGAAATAATCAGATCATCACTGTTCAACGCGCTCTTGAGAACTTCGTGAACGGGGGAGGGCTAACCACAATGGACACGTGCTACCGAAATCCAAGAGCCATGGATCGATACAGCGCTGGTGATAGATGTGGCCGCAAGGAAGTATCCGAACGTTTTCATACTCTGCAAAATCCTCTGTGCAGACAGAGCAACTGGCTGGCTCATCCCTTGATCCTGATTGATCTCCGTTCCGTAATGCGTCTTCCTCTGGTGTCATTCTAATCTTATCATCTGGTGTGCCGGAGTTGTTGACCATCGTTTCTGCTTTGCACTCGTTCGCCCTGGCGATTACCGCTGCTTCAGTGTGTATAGCCCGTGGCTTCTCTCCGTTTGCCGTTGATTGGAGTTGTCTTCGCGGCGGATAGCTATTCCTGGCAGAGTCATGGACTTTACTGTCGCTTTGCTCATTCGGCGGCAGCCTCGTGCTATACCTGATGACTTGTAATGAGTCCAGGAGGGAACTTCTAATTTCTTTCTGGTAGCGCTCCTCCTCACGCCTTCGCTGGTATCGTACAGGAGCAGGGATGACGACTGGAGGCCGCATTCGATTTGTGTACCGCACAACGACGATGATAATTACGACCAATATCCCGAGAATTGCCATCGAGATCACCACTTTGTCGGTGTTATCAAACCCAGTGCTACCAGGTTGTGGAGCAGTTGCCATAATTGAGTCAAAACCAGGCGTTTGGTTAGACAACGAGACTAACAGGACTTACACGCCACTGCGAGGTTGCGCTATGTCAGGTCTCGCCCTCATTCAGAGCTAGTAATGGGCTTGGAGTACACTTCTTTCGATTCTATCGCGGAGACGTGTGTCGCTCATAAGCGCGTAACAAAACACTGCTCAGCCTTCAAACACTACATTGGTACGGCCAAAGTATTATATAGAGTATGGCAAGGCTTGCTGAACGTTTTACCGTTCCCCACATATTACACAGCAATCGAAGACAAGTGAGGGTTTGTTGCCCGGGGACGAACCCAGATTGGAGCAGGCCAAAATGCCTCAAGTCGCTCATAACACATACGAGCGATCTGGAGAGTGCAACGTGTCATTTGTACGTGATCAGGGATATTTGTAATTGAGTCGTGTGTGTAGTTTCGATTTATTTTGTTTACAATTTACTTTGTTGACAATTTATTTCGTTTAACTTACGATTTATTTCGCTTACTTGCATCAAGCTCGTGTGGTCCCGCCCCCCAGACTCTATCGACATTCTCTCCAGACAGTGGCGCTCGTGAATGGCACTCAACCGTAAAAAATAATTAGAACTAGAATGTTTACATTCCTATGGCAAATTGGCTTTTGATGATTGGAACCGTGATTGTAACCGGGGTTTATAACAATGTGAGTGCCTCCGGTCTCTTCAATTTCTCTCTTCTACCGCCAAAACTCCGTCCATCGCTAACCTGTCTAAACTCTAGACCACCAGTCTTGGCAATGCATACGGTGTCTGTGTCGTGATGGTCACTTTCATAACAACATGCATGGTGTACCTTGTCGCTCTTATTATCTGGCGTCTTCACATCGTTATCGTCCTTTGCTTCTTCCTTGTATTCGGCACCCTCGACGCACTTTACCTCTCCTCGGTCTTGACCAAAGTTCCCCAGGGCGCCTGGTTCAGGCTTATGCTAGCATTTATCTTGTCCAGCATCTTCGGTAAGGAGCAGCAATGGAAGGCGGAGAGAACGGATAGATTCCAGCCGAGCCAGTTGATGACAAAGAATGCGGATGGCATAGTCGGGCTCACGGAAGGGTTTGGAGGCGCTAATATTACCAATATAAGTGGTGAGCCTTAGCCATCTCTTCCCTAGTACTCCACAGCCATATAACTAATGAACCCCATCTCCTGCAGGCATCGGAATCTTTTTTGACAAGGTTGGCGACCTGGTCCCCTTGGTCTACGCGAACTTCGTCCGCAAATTCGAAGCGTCACCCTCTGTTGCCATCTTCTTCCACATGCGGCTTCGACCCACTCCCTCGATACCTGAATCTCAGCGCTACATTATAAGCCGTACTTCGATTCCGTCTTGCTACCGCGTCACAGTGCTCTGCGGCTACATGGATGATGTAATCACAGCCAACCTCGCGAAACTCCTCGTGGATCAAATCACGCTATTCATCACATCTGACCTGGCCGGGGCTAACGGTTCAGGCTCTCTCAACCATTCTAAAGACATCAGAGTCGCTAATAGGGACAGAGAGATTAGGGCAGAACTCGCGGCGCTACAACATGCCGAATCTCAGCAAACAGTCTACATTGTTGGTAAGGAGCAGATGCGGATTAGACATGGTACAAATATACACCGCAGAATTTTACTGGGAATGTTCTTGCGGATCCGAGAGAATACGAGGAGCAAGATTGTGAGGCTGAATATCCCAATGGAGCAGCTTGTGGAGGTAGGATTTGTGAAGGATATTTGATGATATTTGATGGGCCGTTGATCTGAATTGTAGTGGGAGGGAGTAGATTAATATGTTATCTTCAGCTTGATGATAGGATCCCTGGGGCAGTGAGGCACCAGGATGGTAATAATTTTATCCCAGATCAATTGATACCCTCTAGAATGAATTTTTGATCTGCAACTGCACATTATTATGTCAAAACGACCGGCTCTCCCGCATGAAAACCTCGTTGTGGTCCAGCCAAGACTGGAAGAACTTGGTAGCAACACGTCCATCAATGTAAGGTATATCTTATACCAATTGCGCAATATTCACCCTGGATTAGCCTATAGCTAACCACATTTGCAATGTATGCATCGCTGTAAAGCCACCGAGGCGGCTGCTACGGGGCTACCCCGCCGCTGTGACATTATGATCGTGCATGAGCGGATTAGACGGCTGTGAGGCGACAGGGATGAAAAGCGTGGCCGAGACTCGGCTTAAATTCTGTTTGGTGTAGGCTAAAATGCCTCAAAAACACACCGAAGTCTTCTGTTTCATCCCACGGATATCATGTGTAACCTAAATTTCCATAGAATAGTAGAATTCCTCCAGCAGACGTTCGCTGATCTTCTGGAGCGTTGGCCGCTCGGGCGAGAAAGCTGAAGCCTTGTTGATGACTTCGACAATCTTCCGTCACGGTTGGCACTCAGAATCGAAGACTTAGCAAGCGTTGCACGCTGATCTTCTTCGAGTTGAAAGGGTCACACAAAAAGCATCTTCCAGGATGATCGTGATGCCGCTGCAGCAACCCGATGAGACGGCTGTGGGTGCCTATCACTGACAGAATGACATGTGCAGCTGAACAAAAACTGTCCTCATGACGCCCTGGAAAGGTTGAAGCGAGTGCTTGATTGTGGCTGTGATTGGACTGCCTTAGCTATCTTTGGCGTGTGGTGTTTCCGATAAGACAATATCCGAAAGATTGGGTTCAAAACGGCCCTAGTCCCCTGCCCAAATACCTTCATAACATCAAAGAGCCAACATTTCTCTGCTGATATCTGGCGTTTCGCACTGCGACCGGGAAAGATGCGAGCCTGAGTTGATGTTGAGAGTTTGTTCATGATCTAGTGTAGTCAACTGACAGGTCAATAGTTATTAGCATTAAGTCTCATCGACATGTCTGCACTCGCTATTACAGACTTTAACATTGTGTGCTGGGTACTTGGTGGTTTCATCACGCTCTTTGGACTGGTATCCTATCTTTTCAAAGAGAAATTATATCTCTCCGAGGCCTGTAGGTGTCAACAGGGTTAACAAGGCTGGCCAGGACTAACTCTTTATAGTGATTTCGTTGCTAGCCGGAGTTGCGTTCTCCCCATATGCTATGAACTTTATAGACCCGATGAACTATGCTAGAGGTTCTTTGGCCAACCTCAATTCCATCACTCTAAACTTCAGTCGCCTTGTCCTTGGTGTACAGTTAGTCGTCGCTGGTGTCCAATTGCCCAGTCAATACCTGAAAAGTGAATGGAAATCGCTATTGGTACTACTTGGCCCAATAATGACTTGCATGTGGCTCTTCAGCAGCATGCTTATTTGGGCAATGGTTCCAAATCTTTCATTCTTGCATGCCCTAGTTGTGGGCGCGTGTATCACGCCGACAGATCCTATCCTTAGTAATGGCATAGTTAAGGGTAAATTTGCGGACAAGAACGTGCCTAAAGGGCTTCAAAGGATCATCATCGCGGAGTCTGGAGCAAATGACGGCCTTGGATATCCCTTTTTGTTTTTGGCTCTCTACATCATCAAATATACGGACGACGGGGTTCTTGGGCAGACCAAAGGGACTCAAGAGGCTATGCGTCTTTGGCTTGGAGGGACGTGGGGGTATGTGATCTTGCTAAGCATAGCATATGGTGCGACCGTAGGCTGGATCGCAAGAAAACTTCTCCAGTGGACCGAAGAGAAGAATTATGTTGACCGGGAGAGTTTTCTAGTCTTTGCTATCGCATTAGCTCTCTTTATCGTCGGCAGTTGCGGCTTGATCGGTAGTGACGACGTACTAGCCTGCTTCATTGCTGGTAATTTGTTTACATGGGATGACTGGTTCCGCTTGAAGACTCTCGACGATTCTCTCCAGCCTACGGTTGATATGTTGCTCAATCTTTCCATCTTCATGTGGTTTGGTGCCATCTGCCCATGGCCAAAATTCCTATACAACGACATCATTCCTATACACCGCCTTATTTTCCTCGGCATCCTCATCCTACTGCTGCGCCGCCTACCGATAGTATTTGCTTTGCGCAAATTCATCCATCAAATTGAGGACGAGCGTCAAGCAATTTTCGTCGGATTCTTTGGTCCAATTGGTGTCAGCGCCATATTTTACCTATATATCGGTCTGGACTTCCTAAATGGTGTAACAGACCAGAACGGCCTGCAACGCGCCGATGCTGCGGTCCTTGCGGAGGTCATGACTGTTATTGTCTGGTTCCTTACAGTCTGTAGCATCGTAAGAATCCATCCACTGGGCCGACTGATATCATGAGATGCTAACAACTATAGATTGTCCATGGCCTCAGCATCCCCCTTGGCAAGGTAGGCTTCCATCTTCCCCAGACTTTGTCACAAGCATTCAATTCCACCAGCAATTCCGAGTCCCGGCCTTTCCTTGTACGGGAAAGAATAGAGCCAGAGGTGGGTGGCCGCCGCGAATGGTGCCAGGTATCCGTCCAGTCGACTCCCACGGAACAATCTGCCCCGGCCCCCGCTTCGACCCGTCCAATTTATCGTATTGGAGGATCTGTTATTCTGGACAAGAGCTCTGAATTTACAGTCTTGAATGAATCTCCTGGTCCTGCGACATCGCCTGCTACGCCGTATGGGACAATTTGCCTCTCGAATGGGCGGTAAATGAGATATGAAGCTGGAATCTGTGTCTCTGAAGAAGATATGGGAGCCTTGTCCATTTTTCGAGTTCCTTTCTCGGACAGGCTTTACCTTTATCTTCAGCGGCAGCTATGTTGATCGCCTCGCAACAAGTCCAAAACGTCTTGGGCGGGGTTTCGGCATTGCTGAGCTCAAGAATGCGTTGTGCCTCACGTGAGATCCCTGATCGCTGGGGGGTGACATCGGTTGGGAGAATAGCAAGCCCAAGTTGGGAGTCTGGTCAAATGACACAATTAGATATGGCTTATTATGTACTGAGTACACTCACGAATGTGACTGGCTAACTTCTCCCTGCGCTCAGTTCGCCATTTGGCCCTTTCCTGGTTGCTGGTTCGAGGACAATTCATTCTGAATCTAATTACATATTCCACTGCTGCTATAGCGCCATGTTATATTTACGTGGTCGTAGTGCTTTACTTACGCGTGGTGGCACCTTGCAGCAGAAAATTGAGGTGTGTGGTCAACATCTGGTATCACCGGGTGGTGACCAGCAGATCGCTGCTCTTTCAGAGCGGAGGATAAGTAGGCGATGCCTGGAAACAAAATTGTGGTCGCTATTCTCTTGTCTTCAATATTTTATATATTGGACATCTCCATGATGAATCTAATCTACCCGCTTATAGCTTTTGCCTGTCTCGCCTCAGGTTCAACTGCAAACCCCTTTTACACCAATTCTTCAGCCACCACTCACATTGCAACTTCAACGTCTTCAACCACGACTGTTACCAATTCTCCATTTGGGCTTAAAAGCTGGTCAGGGTCAGGCTGTAAGCATAATCAATCTAAGGCTCAGATACATTCATAGCGTCTAATTATCCTTAAGGCACAGGGGATATGACTGAGGTTGATTTATCAGCACTATATGGGTGGAATGTTACTTTTGACCCTACACCATTTTCTAGCTTTAAAATCAGTCGCCCTCTAGAAAGGAGAGAACAGCTTGATTTCAGTCGTATGTCAGAATCAGATGATTGTGGTCACTTCCTGATGTCGTATTGGTACTCGGATTGGCCGCGAGATTCACTATGTAAGACAGATGTAAGAAGAAATCCACCAAAAGCTAACACAGAACAGCTGGATGTGTTAATCTAAGCCCATTTTGGTGCATTCGAATCTGGCTCAACTAGCTAGAACGCACCGCCAACTGGAGGGACCACTAGATGGACCCTAGAACGAATGGATGACTCCAAATGTGGCTCCTACAGCACAAAGCGGTAGACATGGGTCGCTCATGGAAAGTCCTAGAAGAACGCTCCACTTTACTTGAATTAAGAATAGAATTTGAACTCAGCCACATGACCCATACCTATGCGTGGTGGCACTTTGTAGCAGAAAATTGAGGGCCGTGTTACCGGTATCATCAGGTGGTAGCCAGCAGATCGCTGCTCGTCTTTGCTCATTTCCTACCTCTCACCTTGGCCTGTTTGATATGTACCGATTAGTATTTCGTGTCCTCCAGCTCGTACAAAAATTAAAACACTTTTATTATTTTTCAGTAACTACTATAAGCGATAGATAGCTATTTCCGCACAAAACACACATATAAACGGAACTGGGGCCATTCAAGAGTTGAGCAAGCACAGTGAATTGCACACTATAGCTGCCTAAAGACTCTAGACCTCCACCCACTATCTCATGTCTCGACAGACCCGTTATAATACATCGAGTAGGTACACTCACAATGTGATAGTAGCATGCTTGCCAGACGTTAGTAACAACTTCGATAGGCTGGAAAGATTACGAACCGACGATGAGCCATGGTAGTTGCTGTGGCCTTGGGAGTAACCTGAGCTTGGAGACGTAGGCGTTCCATTTCCTTTTCTAGTGACTCCAAATCACTGGTAGAAGTGCCAGAGATGTTGCCGTTGCGAGGATCCTGAAGAATAATAGGTCCGGAAGATGTGCATCTGAGGTAGTGGAGACGCTGCTTCTCGTTGCGAAAGGTTAACATTTCAACGCCTTCGAATGTTATTCGGTCGGCAGTTGTCTTTACTGATGGTATCGGGGGTAAGTAGAACAAAAAAAACTCAGGTTTGGCCCTGAAGAGCCCGAATCCTACAGCACCAACCGGCAGCTGGCAAAAGGCACTCTCCCTGCCGGCTCGTCGAGATGGGGCCCTCGTCATCTGATCACCCAAGTTCGTGCCGGAAAGTCTAAGAGGAAACCCTGCATACTTCATCTTGGCTCCTTTCACGATCATTCTGGTCATCCTTATCGCAGTCGTTGCATTTGTCACAGTCAGAACCAAGAAACACCCAAACTTAAATGTGGACCTGGGCTACGCTCAATACAAAGGCTTCAGTACAAAGGCTTTAGAACACCCGACGGCATTGACAAGTGGTTTGGCATGAGGTACGCAGCACCGCCACTGGGTGATCTCAGATTCAGGGCTCCTCAAGACCCGTTGCCTGCTTCAAAACAAACTGCATTCCAAGTATGTCTGCCTCCACTTCTCTTTAACGTTGGCTGACCCACCACAGCAAGGAACACTGTTGTGCGGTGCCAGGATGGGTATATGTAGATATTTGCATACATATACACAGTAAGGAGCCAAGATGTCGAATGCGTCGCAGGTTGCAAGCGTGCCTGGTTCAGCCGAACCATCAGAATTTGTGCATTGCCGCAACAAAGGCCAACAGGGCGATCGGCGTCCGAAGATTCATGTGGTGATATCAAGAGATCTAGGGTGTGCCGGATCTTAATCCCACGTCACGACCCCCTCACACCCTAATATGCGTCCCCATCTCCGATCCAAAACTGCTCCCAGCCCCTCCACCTGATCCTCCCCTTGACCCCCCTCGTGATCCTCTTCGCGACAACTCTGCAAGATCTTCCCGCAACCCCGACCCCTCAGTCGCATAGTCTAGGATTCGAATGTCGTCTGCAAGAGCACTGCTCGGGTGCGCGACCGACACGAGGAACTGGCGTACCCGGGCGGTTAGCTCCATTAGTTCGCGCGCGGGGACGTAAGGACGCAACCGGGGGTCCCTGTAAGCGGCGTGAAGAACAATGAGGTGTCCCCATTGGCTATTGTGACGTGTTAGCTTTTGTAATGTACTGGGGAGGCGTGCCTTTTGAGACACAACGTCCGCAGAGGCAAGGAGAGAAAAATTGGGCAAGATATAGGAACTGGACAAGAGATAGGCAATCGGTGCGCAATAAACGAGGCCGAAGAAAAATAGAAACCTACGCATGCGATGTCCCCCAAGCATTTGTAACTACCAGCCTCCCCCCCTTAATGCCCCAAAACGCCTGCGCCGAGTGGAACATGGCGCGAATGCACTGCCGCGCAAACTCCATGATCGGCGGTGAGATCGCTATATTTTTACCCCCATCGTATTGGCTGTTAAGCACCATGCGCAAAAAGTGCCGGGTCGTGATCACCTCCGCACCGTACATCTTGGCACGCAGCCGCGCCTCGAGTATGTCCGAGGATGGAGGGTCGTCCTCGCCCCACACGAGGTTGGGGTTGGTGTCCATTACTTTCTTTAGCTCTTCGATCATCGCGTTGATGTAAGGGAACTTGGGGAGCTTGTTCATTTCTGCAAGTTGGTACTCTGGGAAAAGGGGTTTCGTTAGTTGCCAAGTTGCTTGTGGGAAGACCGTAACGTACCATGCTCCTTCCCCGGACCATACAGGTCACGATGTATAATATTAAGTTTCCTCCGGTATACGAGCTGCATGGAATAGCACCACGACGCCTTCGCCGATATCTCGTTGTTCTTTTCCGCCATGATCAAGTTCGGCCACGGCATTATAGACTCAAGCGACAGGATACCCGATTGTGGTACTTCCAGCTCGGCGACGATGTCACTATCACAAAATCAGTTAGGTTCGCAGCTAAGAGACGGGAACACCAACCTCTCTAGCTGGAGGCACGTCCAGAACGTAAACAGGGTGCGGTTATCGTCCGGAAGCCATTTGACCTGAGTTCGCCGCACTTCATCGCCCGTATCCTCTAGCATCTGCTTATAACGCGGAAGCTGTCTATGTCGGGTTAGCATATCGTACACCCGGCGTCGGAAGAGGTAAGGAAACTCACGGCCTCAACATGATGGTCAGCGCATACCCAGCCTGATTCACACACGCGTGGCTCTGCAGCACACGGCCGAGTTGGCTATAGTACAGGCTGGCAAGCAAACAGGCATGAACGTATGGCAGGCCTGTGGCACCTTGATGATTCCCCAGGATATCCGTAGCGGCGGCGAAATACGCCAAGCCAGGTATAACATTGATGTTACGCGTGCCAGGCGGTGCGTTCGGATGTGGCTCAACTAGATATGGAGCATTAGTTTGCATACATTCATCACTGGAGGAGAAAAGACAGCCGCGCAGGAAAACAGGATATATTCACCGGTGGAGACTGCTGCTCGAAATGGGTGGATCTGTGGATAGGCGGCCCCTCAATTTAGTGAGGGGCCGCGTTTACGTATCTGCAATGTCTACTCGTGAGGGGTGGGGGAAAAGTTGGCGCTTCGGATACGTATAATCTTACGGTTGTATGGGATCCGCTGAAGGGGTAGGCATATCACCTATTATGGCTGCTACATACCATTTCGCTCAATTTCCCTTCAATATCCGTGTTGTTTCATCAATTACTGCAAGGCGTGCATGCTCTGCACGATGCAAGCCCTTTCCCACTTGTCCATCGAGATCTCAAGCTTTCTAACATCGGCGTTGTGTCGTACGATGAACGCACTGCTGACTACAGACCTCATTTCTTTCCTTGCTTTTGGAGTTTGCTCTTCTATTTCTTGCATTTTAGTCCGCCGACGCGTCGCGCTTGAAGACGTTAGATCTTGTCTAGCGTAGTTTTGCGGCTTCCCACGCCACAAGCTGAATAGGGCAAAAAAAAAAAAAAA